>OY740805.1:22038323-22198353 GCA_963514005.1 Raja brachyura | reverse complement strand
AAACTACTCCAACCCTCTCGAAACCTCTCTAACCCACTGAACTACTCCAAACAGGTCCAAACACCTCCAAACCCCTTCAACCCCCTCTAAACACTTCTGAACACTTCTAATCCCGTTTAAGCCCCTCTAAATCAATCTTAACCACTCTAAACATCTCCAAACCCATCTAAACCCTCCAAACCCCTCTAAACCCCTCTAACCCATTCTAATCCCTTTTAAACCCCCTCTGGAAAACTGTAACCCCTTCTAAGCCCCTCTAAACCCCTCCAAACCACCCTAAAACCATCTAAACACCTCTCAATCACGCATAAACCGCCTAAATTCCTCCAACCCCCTCCAAACCCGTCCAAATACAACTAAACCCCTCCAACCCTCTCTAAACTCACCCCTCCAAACCCATCTAAACCCCTCTAAATCACGCATAAACACTCTAAATTCCTCCAAACCCCCTCTAGAACCGTCTAAAACCCCTCTGAACCCTTCTAAACCCATCTAAAACCCTCTAAATCCTACCAAACCCCTCTACACCTGTCTGAACCCCTCTAAACCTCTCTAAACCCCTCTAAACCCCTCTAAGCCCCATTTAAACTTTAGAATACTAATGTTAGCCTCATCTAAAATACTCCAAACCCACTCTAACCCCCCCACTATACCCCTCCAAACCTCTCAAACCCCCTCCAAACCCATCTAAACCCCATCCAAACACCTATAAACACCTCTAAACCCTTCCAAACAAGGTCAGCTGGAGACATAGAAAAACGTGTAGATGCCTTCATTACCAGTAGTCTAGATTATTGTGTCTCCTTGCAGGTCTTCCGAAAAAAAAACTGTCAGGCAGCTACAGCTAGTTCAAACCGCTCCAAACTTCTCTAAAACACTCCAAACTGCACCAAACCACTCTAAATCACTCCAAATCACCCCAAACCACTCAAAACCCGTCCAAATCACTTGAAACCCATCAAACCCCTCCAACCCCCTCAAACCCCTCTAACCCCCTCCAACCCTCTTTAAATACCACTAACATGTAACCACTCCAAACCCCTCCAAACCCCTCTATATCCGTCTAAACTCCTCTAAACCACTCCAAAACCCCTGAAAACCGCTCCAAATCCCTCTGAACTTCTCCAACCCCTCCAAAGTCCTCTAAACACCTCCTAACTTCTCGATCACTTCCAAACCACTCCAATCCACTCTAAAACCCCTCGACACCCATCCAAAACCGCTCTCAACCTCTCTAAACCACTCATAACCCTGTAAATCCCTTCAGCTCTGAACCCAACTAAACCCCTATGAACCCCTCTCAACCCATCTAAAACCCTCTAAACCCTACCAAACCCCTCTAAACCACTCTAGACCGCTCTAGACCCCTCTTAAACGCTCCAAACCCCCTCTAAACCCCTCCAAACCTCTCTAAAACTCTCCTATACCCCTCTCAATCAGTCTAAAGCACTAAGACCCTCCAAACTTCTCCGGACCACTCTAAACCCCTCTAATACCACTTCAAACCCCTCTATACACCTCCAAACCCCACTAAACACCTCTAAACACGTCTAAAACCCTCCAAACCACTCTAAACCCCTCTAAGTCCCTCTAAACCCCCCCAAACACCTCTAACCCCCTCCGAACCCTTCTAAACCCGTCGAAATCCCTCTAAACCCATCCAGACCCGTCCAAATCCCTCTAACTCCCTCCAATCCCCTCCCAACCCATCCAATCCCCTCCAAATCCCTCTATACCCGTCTAAACTCCTCTAAACCCTCCAACCCCCCTGAAAATCCCTCCAAACTCCTCACAACTACTCCAAACCCTCCAAACTCATCTAAACACCTCCTAACCTCTGCAACATTTCCAAACTCCTCCAAACACCACCATACTCCTCCAAACCCTTCTAAACCCGTCTAAACCCGTCTAACTCCATTTTAACCACTCTAAACACCTCCAAACCCCTCCAACCCCCTCCAAAGCCCCCAAACCCCGCCAAACCATCTAAACCCCTCTAAACCACTCTAAACCTCTCTAAACCTCTCCAAACCACTCTAAATCCCTCCATACACCTATAAAACAGTCCGAACCACCCCAAACCCCACTATACACCTCCAAACATCTCCAATCCCCTCTAAACTCCTCCAAACACCTCTAAACCATTCTAAACTCCTCCAAACCCTTCCAAACCCCTCCAAACCCTTCCAAACACGTACAGATCCATCTAAATACCTCCAAACTCGTCCTGACCCCTCCAAATCTCTCTGAACCCCTCTAAATCCGTTCAAATCACACTAAACTCATCCATCCCCTCTAACCCCCTGCAAACCTCTTTAAACCACTTTAAACCCCTCTAACCCCCTCTTAACCCCTCTAAACACATGTACACATGTCTAACCCTCTCTTAAACGCTCTAACACCCTCTACACCCCTCTACACCCCTCTAAACCTCTTTAAACCCACCTAAGCACGTCTAAACCACTCCAAACGCCTTGAAAACCCTCGACAGCCCCCCAAACCCCTCTAAACACATCTAAACCACTCATAACCCCTCTAGATCCCTCCAATCCCCTCTATACCCGTCTAAACCACATCTGAACCTCTCCAAACCCATCTAAAACACGGTAAACCCTACAAAACCCCTCTAAACCTTTCTAAATCCCTCTAAACCCCATCTGAACCCCTCTAAACCCATCAACAACACTCTAACCCCTACCACACCACTCTAAACCTCTCTAAACCCCTCAAAACCCTGCTAAAATCTCTAACCCCGTTTAATCTCCTCCAAACCCCTCCAAACCCTCTAAACCCCTCTAAACCCCTCTAAACCCTTCTGAACCCTTCAATACTCCTCTCAATTCGTCTAAAGCACTCTCAGCCCTTCCAAACCTCTCCAAATACCTCTAAAGCCATCTAAAGCACTTCACACCGCTCTATACCCCTCCAAACCCCACTAAACCCGTCTAAACCCCTTGCAAACCACTCTACACCCCTCTAAACACCAAACCAAACCCCACTGAACCCCTCCAAACCCGTCTAAACTCGTGTAAACCACTGTAAACCTATCTAAACCCCTCAAAAACACTCAAAACTACTCTGCACCCGTCTAAACTCCTAACCACCTCCAACCCCTCTAAAACCCTCTGAGCTCCTCCACACTACTGTAAACCCCTGTAAACCTCTCTAAACCCCTCTCAATCTGTCTAAAGCACTGCCGGTCCAAACCTCTCCAAACACATCTACACCCCCTCTAAACCCCTCATAATCTCTCGAAACCCCTCAAAACCCGTCCAAACCACTCCAAATCCCTCTAAACGCCTCTAAAACTCTCCAAACCACTCTAAACCCCATAAGACCACTCCAATCCTTTCCAACCCCCTCTAAACCCCTATAAGCCCCTCCGTACAGCTCTAAACCCCTCCAAACCCCTTCAAACCCCTCCAAACCCCACCAAATCCCTCCACAACCATCGACACCCATCCGACTCACTCCAATTCCCTCCAAACCCCTCCAACCCCTATAACCCCCTCCAAACTTATTTAAGCCCCTATAAACCCCTCCAACCCCCTCCAACCCCCTCTACACCCCTCTAAACCCCTCTTAATCTCTATAAACACCTGAAAACCCCTCCAAACCACTCCAAATCCCTCCAAACCACTCTGAAACACTCCAAACCCCACATGACCACTCCAATCCTCTCCAACCCCCTCAAAGCCCCTCCATACACCTCTAAACCCCTCTGTCCAAACCCCTCAATACTCCTCCAAATCCCCTCCAAACCCCTCCAACACTCTCCAATGCCCTCTAACCCCCATCCAAACCTCTTTAAACCCCTCTAAACCCCTCTAACCCCCTTCAAACCCCTCTAAAACACTGTAAACCTGTCTAATCCTCTCTACAACTGTCTAACCCCCTCAACACCCCTCTAAACCCCTCTAACCCCCTTCAAACCCCTCTAAAACCCTGTAAACCCCTCTAATCCTCTCTAAATCCAAGTAAACCCGTCGAAACCACTCCACCCCCCTAAACACCTCTAACCCCCGCGATACCCCTCCAAACCACTCTAAACCTCTAAAACACTCATAACCCCTTGAAACCCTACCGAACCCCGCAAATACGCTCTAAACACCACTAAAACCCTCTAAAACCCCTTAAACACCTCTAATCCTCTCCAAGCCCCTCCAAACACCTCCAAACCCCTCTAAACCATTCGCAACCCTTCTATACCCATCTCAATCCGTCTAAAGCACTAAGCCCCTCCAAACCCCTCTAAAACCACCTCAAACCCCGCTATACCTCTCCAAACCCCTCGAAACCTGTCTAACCACCTCTAAACCCATCTAGACCATTCTAAACCATTCCAGACCCATCTCGAACACTGTAAACCCATCTAAACCCCTTCTAAACCGCTCCAAACCCCTCCAAACCCCTCTAAAACACTCCAACCCACTCCAAACCGCACTATACCCCTCTAAACCCCTCTAACCCCCTTCAAACCCCTCTAAAACCCTGTAAACCTGTCTAATCCTCTCTAAAACTGTCTAACCCCCTCTACACCTCTCTAAACCCTTCTAAACCTCTCTAAATCCAAGTAAACCAGTCTAAACCACTCCACCCACCCCAAACACCTCTAATCGCCGCGATACCCCTCCAAACCACTCAAAACCTCTAAAATACTCATAACCCCTTTAAACCCTACCAAACCCCACAAATCCTATCTAACCTCCCCTAAAATCCACTAAAACCCTCTAAACCCCCTCTAATCCCCTCAAACCCCCCCGAAACCCCTCGAAACCACTCTACACCTAAACCACTCATAACCCCTCTAGCCTCCAAACCCCTCTGAACCCGTCTTAACCCCTCTGAACCCCTCTAAGCCCATCTAAAACACTCTAAACCCCACCAAACCCTCTAAACCGCTCTAAACCCCTCCAGATCCTTCTAAAACGCGGTAAACCCCTCTATATCCGCTCTAAACAAATCCGCTCTAAACACCACTAAAACCCTCTAAACCCCCTTAAACACCTCTAATCCTCTCCAAGCCCCTGCAAACCCCCAAACCCCTCTAAACCATTCTAAACCCTTCTATACCCCTCTCAATCCGTCTAAAGCACTAAGCCCCTCCAAACCTCTCCGAACCACTCTGAACCCCCCTAAAACCACTTCAAACCCCGCTGTGCCTCTCCAAACCACTCGAAACCCCTCTGAACCCCTCTACACCCCGCTAAAGCCCTCCAAACCACTCTAAAACCCTCTAGACCATTATAAACCATTCTAGACCCATCTCGAAAACCCCTCTAAACCCCATCCAAACCCCTCTGAACCGCTCCAAACCCTTCCTAACCCCTCTAAAACACTCCAACCCACTCCAAACCGCACTATACCCCTCTAAACCCTTCAAAACCCGTCCAAATCCCACTAAACCCCTCCAACCCCTCCAAACCCCTCTAAATCTCTCCAAACCCCCGCCAAACCTCTTTAAACACCTCTAACCCTCTCCAAAGCATTCTAAACCCACGAAAACTCCTCTAAACACCTCCTAACCTCTCCAACACTTCCAACCCCCTCCAAACACTTCCAACCCCCCCCAAAACCCCTCTAAACTTCTTAACCCTTCAAAACCCGTCTACACCCCTCTAAATACATTTAAACCAATCTAAACACCTCCAAACCCCTCCAAACCCCCAAAACCATCCAAGCCTCCCCAACCCCCCCCAAACCAGTCGAAACCCCTCTAAACCCTTCTAAACCCCTCTAGAACACTCGAAACCCCACTATATCCCTCCATACATCTCCGACCCCCTCTAAACCCCTCTAAACTCCACCAAAGACCTCTACACCAATCTAAACCCTTCCAAACACCTCTACACCAATCTAAACCCCTCCAACACCATCCAGACCCCTCCAAACACGTCCAAACCTCTTCAAATCACTCCAAACCCCTCTGACCCCCTCTTAACCCCTCTAAACCCCTGTACACCTGTCTAACCCTCTCTAAAACACTCTAACACCCTCCATACCTCTCTAAACCCCCTCCAAACCTCTCGAAACCCACCTAAGCACGTCTAAACAACTTCAAACCCCTCCAAACGCCTCTAAACCCCTCGACACCCCACCAAACCCCTCTTAAGTCATCTAAACCACTCATAACCTCTCGAAATCCCTCCAAACCCCTCTATACCCGTCTAATCCTCGTCTGAAACCCACTAAACCCATGTAAACACTCTATACCCTACCAAACCCCTCTAAACCTCTCTAAATCCCTCTAAAACCCTCTGAACCCCTCTAAACCCATCAAAAATAATCTACCCCTGCCAAACCCCTCTAAACATCTCTAAACCCCTCTAAACCCCGCTAAAACGCTCTAAACCCCTCTAATCTCCTCCAAACCCCATCCAAACCCTCCAAACCCCTGCAAACACCTCTAAACCCTTCTGAACCCTTCTATACCCCTCTCAATCCGTTTCAAGCACTCTCAGCGCCTCCAAACCTCTCCAAACCCCTCTCAACAACTTCAAACCCCTCTATTCCCATCCAAACCCCACTAAACCCATCTAAACCCGTCTAAACCCCTTGCAAACCACTCTAAGCCCCTCTAAACACCAAACTCCTCCAAACCCCTCTTATCCACTCCAAACCCGTCTAAACTCGTGTAAACCCCTGTAAACTTATCTAATCCCCTCAAAAACACTCAAAACCACTCTACACCCCTCTAAACCCTTAAACCCCCTCCGAACACCTCTAAACCCCACTAAACTCCGCCAAACCAGTGTAAACCCCCCTGTAAACCTGTAAAACCCACTCAATCAGTCTAAAGCACGCTGCCCGTCCAAACCTCTCCAAACCCCCCTCTAAACCCCTCTTAATCTCTCTAAACACCTCAAACCCCTCCAAACCACTCGAAATCCTTCCAAACCCCTCTGAAACACTCCAAACCACTCCAAACCCCACGACCACTCCAAACCTCTCCAAACCCCTCTAAACACCTCTAAGCCCCTCCATACACCTCGAATCCCTCCCAAACCCCTCCAAACTCCACCAAACCCCTCTAAACCCGCCCAAATCACTCTAAACCCATCCAAAACCCTCCAACCCCTTTCAAACACCTCTAACACTCTCCAAACCTCTTTAAACCCCTCTAAATAGTCTAACCCCGTTTAAACCCCTCAACAAACCTGTAAACCTGTCTCACCCTCTCTAAAACAGTCTAACCCCCTCTACACCCCTCTAAACCCAAATAAACACGTATAAACCACTCCAACCCCCCACAAACACCTCTACACCCCGCGATACCCCTCCAAACCCCTAAACATCTCTAAAACACTCATAACCCCTCTAAACCCTACCAAAACCCGCAACTCCTCTCTAAACTCCTCTGAATCGCTCTAAATCCACTGAAAAGCGCACTATACCCCTCTAAACCCTTCCAAAATCCCTCCAAACCCCTCCTAACCCCTTCAAATCTCTCCAAACCCCATCCAAACCTCTTGAAACACCTCTAACCCTCTCCAACGCCCTCTAAACCCATGTACACCATTTCAAACCCCGCCAAACCCCTCTATACCCGTCTAAACTCCCCTAACCCATTCCAACCGTCCTGAAAACCCCTCGAAACCCCTCTGAACTACTCCAACCCCTCCAAACTCCTCTAAATACCTCCTAACCTCTCCAACACTTCCAAACCCCTCAAAACACCTCCAAACCCCCCCCAAACCCCTCAAAACACTTCTAAACCCCGCAAAACCCGTCTAAACCCCTCTAAATCCATCAAAACCACTCTAAACTCCTCCAAACCCGCAAAGCCCACCAAACCCCTCCAAACCAGTCTAAACCCCTTCACACCACTCTAAACTTCTCTAAACCTCTCCAACCCAATCCAAATCCCTCCACACCCCTCTAAAACATTCCAAACCACACTAAATCCCACTATACCCCTCCAAACATCTCCAAACCACCCCAAACCCCGCTATGCCCCTCCAGACCCCTCTAAACACGTCTAAATCCATCTGAATACCTCCAATCTCCTCTAAACCCCTCCAAATCTCTCCAAACCCCTATAAACCCGTCCAAATCACACTAAACTCATCCAACCCCTCCAACTCTCTCCAAACCCCACTAACCCCCTCCAAACCTCTATAAAACACTCTAACCCCATCCAACCCCCTCTAAACCCCATCCAACCCCCTCCAGACCCCTCTAAACACGTCTAAATTCATCTGAATACCTCCAAACTCCTCCAAACCCCTCCAAATCTCTCCAAACCCCTATAAACCCGTCCACACCAAACTCATCCAACCCCTCCCACTCTCTCCAAACCCCTCTAACCCCCTCCAAACCTCTATAAAACACTCTAATCCCATCCAACCCCCCTCTTAAACCCTCTAAACCACTGTACACCTGTCTAAACCTCTCTAAAACGCTCTACACCCTCTACACCCCTCTAACCCCCTCCAAACCCCTCCGAACCCCTCGAAACCCCTCAAAACCCCTCTAAACCATTCTAAACCCTTCTATACCTCTCTCAATCCGTCTAAAGCACTGCCCCTCCAAACCTCTCCGAACCACCCTAAACCCCTCTAAAACTACTTCAAACCACGCTATACCCCTCTAAAACCTTCCAAACCCATCCAAACTCCTCTGAACCCCTCTAAAGCCCTCCAAACCACTCTAAACCCCTCTAGACCATTCTAATCCATTCTAGACCTCATCTCGAACACTGTAAACCACTGTAAACCCATCCAATCCCCTCCAAACCCCTCTAAAACACCCACAAACCACTCCAAAGAGCACTATACCCTTCTAAACCCTTCCAAACCCGTCCTAATCCCACTGAACCTCTCCAAACACCTCCAAACTCTTCTACATCCGTCTAAACTCCTCTACCCCACTCCAACCCCCATGAAAACTCCTCCAAACCCCTCTAAACTACTACAACCCCATACAACCTCCTCTAAATACCTCCCAACCTCTCCAACATTTCCAAACCCCTCCAAACCCCTCTAAACCCCTCTAGACACTTCTGAACCCTTCAAAACCCTCTAAATCCATCTAAACCACTCTAAACACCCCCAAACCCCTCCAAACCCCCAAAGCCCTACAAAGCCCTCGAAACCGGTCTAAACCCCTCTAAACGACTCTAACCCTTTCTAAACCCCTCTAGAACACTGTAAACACCTCTAAGCCCCCTCTTAACTACTCTACACCCCTGTACACCTGTCCAAACCTCTCTAAAACACTCTAACACCCTCTACAACCCTCTAACCCCCTCCAAACCACTCTAAACCACCTAAGCACATCTAAACCACCTCAAACTCTTCCAAACACCTCTAAACCCCTCGACACCCCTCCAAACCCTTTGAAACTCATCTAAACCACTCATAATCCCTCTAAATCTCTTCAAACCCCCCTATACCCGGCTCCACCCCTCTTAACCCCTCTAAAGCCATCGAAAACACTCTAAACCCTACCAAACCCCTCTAAACCCCTGTAAATCCCTCCAAACCCCTCTGAACCCCTCTAAACCCATAAAAAACCCTCTAACCCGTACCAAACCCCCTAAACCTCTCTAAACCCCTCTAAACCCCGCAAAAACAAACCCCTCTAATCTCCTCCAAACCCCTCCAAATCCCCCAAACCCCTCCAAACCCCTCTAAACCCATCTAAACCCTTCTATACCACTCTCAATCCGTCTAAAGCTCTCACAGCCCCTCCAAACCTCTCCAACCCCTTCTAAACCGCTCTAAACCACTTCAAACCACGCTATACCTCATCCAAACCACACTAAACACGTATAGACCCCCCTTGCAAACCACTCTATACCTATCTAAACCCACGAAAAACACTCAAAACTACTCTACATCCCTCTAAACCCCTAACCCTCTCCAAACCCCTCCAAACCCCTCTAAACTCCTGCAAACTACTGTAAACCCATGTAAACCTCTGTAATCCCCTCTCAATGCATCTAAATCCGTCTACACCCCTCTGAACCCCTCTTAATCTCTCGAAATCCCTCTAAACCCCTCGAAACCTCTTCAAATCCCTCCAAACCCGTCTAAAACACTACAAAGCACTCCAAAAGCCAGAAGACCACTCCAAACCTCTCCAACCCCCTCTAATCCCCTCTAAGCCCCTCCATACACATCCAACCCCCTCCAAACCCCTCCAAACTCCTCGAACCCCTTCAAATCCCTACAAACCCCCCTACACCCGTCCAAATCACTCGAAACATATACAAAACCCTCCTACCCCTTCCATACCCCTCCAACCCCGCTCCAACCCTCTTTAAACCCCTTTAAACACTTCTAACCCACTTTAAACCAGTCTAAAACCCTGTAAACCGGTCTGACCCTCTCTAAAACAGTCTAACCCCCTCTACACCCCTCTAAACCACTATAAACCTCTCTAAACACAAGTAAACCCGTCTAAACCACTCTACCCCTCCCCAAACACGTCTAAACGCCGCGATCCCCCTTCCAAACCACTGTAAACTTCTCTAAAACTTATAACCCCTCTAACCCCTACCAAACCCCTCTAAACATCTGTAAATCCCTCTAAACCCCTCTGAACCCCTCTAAACCCATAACCAAACTTCTCTAAAACTCATAACCCCTCTAACCAGTACCAAACCCCTAAACTTCTCGAAACCCCTCTAAACCCCACAAAAACAAACCCCTCTAATCTCCTCCAAACCCCTCCAAACCCCCCAAACCCCTACAAACCCCTCTAAACCCCTCTAAACCATTCTATACCCCTCTCAATCCGTCTAAAGCACTCACAGCCCCTCCAAACCTCTCCAAAACCTTCTAAACCCCTCTAAACCACTTCACTCTATACCCCATCCAAACCCCACTAAACACGTCTAAACCCCTTGCAAACCACTCTAAACCTATCTAAACCCATGTAAAACACTCAAAGCTACTCTACACCCCTCTAAACACCTAACCCCCCTCCAAACCCCTCCAAACCTCTCTAAATTCCTGCAAACTACTGTAACCCCCTGTAAACCTCTCTAGTCCCCTCTTAATCTCTCGAAACCCCTCCAAACCCATCCAAACCACTTAAAATCCCTCCAAACCCGTCTAAAACACTCCAAACCACTCCAAACGCCAGAAGACCACTCCAGACCACTCCAACCCCCTCTACTCCCGTCTAAGCCCCTCCATACACATCTAAACCCCTCCAAACCCCTCCAAACTCCTTCAACCCCTTCAAATCCCTCCAAACCCCCCTAAACCCGTCCAAATCACTCGAAACATATACAAAACACTCCTATGCCTTCCATACACCCCCAACCCCCCTCCAACCTTCTTTAAACCCCTCTAAACACTTCTAACCCTCTTTATACCCCTCTAAAACCATGTAAACCGGTCTAACCCTCGCTAAAACAGTCTAACCCCCTCCACAACCCTCTAAACCACCATAAACCTCTCTAAACACAAGTAACAACCCCCCAACCCCCACTAAACCCGTCTAAACCCCTTGCAAACCACCCTAAACCATTCTAAACAGCAAACCCTCCAAACCCCTCCCAACCCCTCTAAGCTCCTCCAAAGCACTGCAAACCCCCCAGTAAACCTCTCTAAACCCCTCTCAATCCGTCTAAAGCACTCGGCCCGTCCAAACGTCTCCTAACCCCTCTACACCCCTCTAAACCCCTCTTAATCTCTTAAAACCCCTAAAACCCCCCACCAAACCACTCAAAATCCCTCTAAAACACTCCATACCAAATCACAAAAGACCATTCCAGTCCCCTCCAACCCACTCCAGTTCCCTCCACACCCTTCTAAAACACTCCAAACCTCTCCAAACCCCACTTTACCTCTCCAAACATGTCCAACCCCCTCGAAACCCCTCTAAACCCATCCAAACACCTCTAAACCAATCTAAACCCCTCCAACCCCCTCCAAACCCGCCCAAATCCATTTACATACCTCTAAACTCCTCCAAACACCTCATAACCCCGTAAACCTGTCTAACCATCTCTAAAACAGTCTAACTCCCTCTACACCCCTCTAAACCCCTCCAAACCTCTCTAAGTCCAAGGAAACACGTCTAAACCACTCCACCCCTCCCCCAATCACCTCTAAACCCCGCGATACCCCTCCAAATCACTCTAAACCTCTTTCAAACACCCATAACCCACTCTAGACACTACCAAACCCTTCCAATTCTCTCTAAACTCTCTAAAACGATCTAAACCCCCTCTAAACCCACACTAATATCCTCTAAACCCTTCCAAACCGCTCGAAACCCCTCGAACTCCTCTAAACCATTCCAAACCCTTCTATAACCAATCCGTATAAATCACTAAGCCCCTCCATACCTCTCTGAACCATTCTAAGCCCGTCTAAAACCACTTGAAACCCCCTCTAATCCCCTCCAACCCCACTAAACCCTTCCAAACACCACTAAACCCCCTCTAAACCCCTCCAACCGCCTCAAAACCCCTCTAACCCACTCAAACCCCATCTAAAACCCTGTAAACCTGGCTAAACATCTCTAAACAGTCTAACCCCCTCTACACCTCTTTAAACCCATCTAAACCTATCTAAACCCAATGGAACTCGTTTAAACCACTCCAAACCCACCCAAACACCTCTAACCTCCTCGACTCCCCTCCAAACTTCTCAAAATCTCTCAAAAACACTCATAACCACTCTAAACACTACCAAACCCCTCCAATCGTCGCTAAACTCTCTCAAACGCTCTAACCCTCTCTAAACCCCCTCTAATCCCCTCCAAACCCCTCCAAACCGCTCGAAACTCCTCCAAACCCCTCTAAACCATTGTAAAACGTTCTATACCTCTCTCAATCCGTCTAAAGCACTAAGCCACCCCAAACCTCTCCGAACAACACCAAACCCCTCCAAACCCATCTAAACCCCTCTAAGCACCTCCAAACACCACTAAACCCCTCTAAACCGCTCTAAACCCGTCCACCCCCCTACAAACTCCTCGAAATCCCTCCAAATCACGCCAAACCCGTCTAAACCCGTCCAAATCTAAATCCATCGAAACCCCTCCAACCCCCTCCAAAGCTCTCTAACGCCCTCCAAATCTCTTTAACCCCCTCTAAACCACTCAACCTCCCTCTAAACCCCTCTAAAACCCTGTAAACCTATCTGAAACTCTCGAATACAATCTAACCCCTACACCCCTTTAAACCCATCTAAACCTATCTCAACCAAAGGAAACGGGTCTAAACCACTACAAACCCACCCAGACACCTCTAAACCCCTCGACACCCCTCCAAGCCACTCGAAACCTCTTTAAAACACTCATAATCCCTCGAAATCCCTCCAAACCCCTCTATACCCGGCTGCACCCCTCTGAAGCCCTCTAAACCCCATCTGAAACCCTCTAAACCTCTCTAAACCCCATAAAGCCCATCTGAGCACCTCGAAAAGCCTCTAAACCCATCGAACACTCGACACCACTCGAAACCCCTCTAAAACCATGTAAACCCCTCGAAACCGCTGGTAACCCGTCGAAACCCCTGGTAACCCCTCGAAACCCTTCTAAACCACTCCAGAACACTGTAAACCCATCTAAACCCCTCTAATCCCCTCCAAACCCATCCAAAGCCATCCAAACCCACCCTGACCCCTCTAAACCACTCCAGACCTCACTATACCCCTCCAAACATCTCCCACCCCGTCTAAAAACATGTAAACCCTTCCAAACACCTCTAAACCCCTTTAAACCTCTCCAGCCCCCTCCAAACCAGTCCAAATCCATCTAAACACCTCAAAACACCTCCAAACCCCGCCAAATCCCCCCAACCCCTCTTAACCCGTCCAAATCACTCTAAACCCGTCTTAGCCCCTCCAAACACTACTAAACTCATCTAAACCCCTCTAACCCCCACCCCAACCCATCCAAACTCCTCCAAAACCCTCCAAATCCCTCCAAAACCGTCTAACCCCGTCCAACCCTAAACCCATCCAAACCCCTCCCCCTCCAAACCCCTCTAACCCCCTCCCAATCTCTTTAAACCCCTCTAAACCACTCTACCCCCCTCCAAACCCCTCTAAAATCATGTAAACCTGTCTAAATCTCTGTAAAACAGTCGAACCCCCTATACACCCCTCTAAACCCATCTAAACCTCTCTAAACCCATGGAACCACTTCCAACCCACTCCACCCCCCCCCCCCACCCAAACACCTCTAAACACCTCGACACACCCCGAAACCTCTCTAAACCATTCATAACCCCTCTAAATCCCTCCAAACCCCTCTAAAGCTGTCTACACCCTTCTGAGTTAGATGATCAGCCATGATCATATTGAATGGCGGTGCAGGCTCGAAGCGCCGAATGGCGTAATCCTGCACCTATTTTCTATGATTTATTTGATTCTACGAACCCCTCTAAACCCATCTAAAACCCTCTAAAACCGCTGCAGATGGCCCTGGAGGCGAGAGTGAACGCTGGCACGATTGACTGCCGCTGCTCTCTCTCCGAATTTATTGTTTTAGTGACTTTGTTTTATTCATGCTTTTGTCGTATTGCTTGTTTTGTAACTTTTGATTATTTGTTATTTTGTTGTCCTGTGTTGTTTGGTTGTTCTGCTGTCTTTTTACTATGTTATTCTTTTGTTTTTTTTCCTGTAAAGCACTATGAATTGCTGCTTGTACGAATAGTGCTATATAAATAAATTTGCCTTGCCTTGCCTCTAAACCATACCAAACCCCTCCAAACAAATCTAAACCCCTCAAAGCCCCTCTAAACACATCGAAAAGCCCCTAAACCGATCGAACCCTCCAAACCCCTCGAAACCCCTCTAAACCACTGGAAACCCCACTATACCCTTCCAAACCTATCCACACCCCTCTGAAACCATCTAAACCCCTCCAAAGACCTCTAACCCCTCTAACACCCTCCAAACCTCTTTGAACCCCTCTAAACCCATCTAACCCCCTCTAAACCCTCCTAAACCACTGTAAACCTGTGCAGCCCCACTACACCCCTCCAAACATATCCAGCCCCCTCCAAACCCGTCCAAATCCAAACCCCTCCAAATTCCTCCAAACCCCGCAAAATCCCACCAAACCCCTCTAAACCCGTCCAAATCACTCTAAACCCATCCAAACACTTCCAACCCCCTCCAAACCCCTCTCACACCCTCGAAATCTCTTTGAACCCCTTTAAACCCATCTAACCCACGCTAAACCCTCCTAAAACCCTGTAAACCTGTCCAACCTCCTCTAAAACACTCTAACCCCCTCTACACCCCTCTAACCCCCTCTAACTCTCTGTAAACCCACGTATACGTCTAAACCACTCCAAACCCCTCCAAACCCCTCTAAACCCCTCAACACCCCTCCATACCACTCAAAACCTCTCTAAACCACTCATAACCATCTAAATTCCTCCAAACCCCTCCAAACCTCTACAAACCCCTCTAAACCATTCTAAATCCTTCTATACCCCTCTCAATCCGTCTAAAGCACTAAGCCCCTCCAAACCTCTCCGAACAACTCTAACCCCCTCTAAAACCATTCCAAACACCTCTATAACCCTCCAAACCCCCCAAAATCCCTCCAAACACGTCTAAAATCCTCCAAACCACTATAAACCCCCTCTAAACACCAAACCCTTCCATACACCTCTAGACCCCTCTAAACCGCTCCAACCCCCTCCAAGCTCCTCCAAACCAAATCTCTCCAACCCCCTCTAAACCCGTCCAAATCACTCTAAACCCATCCAAACCACTCCAACACCCTCCAAACCCCTCTAACTCCCTTGAAACCTATTTAAACCCCATTTAAACCACTGTAACCCCCTCTAACCCCCCCGAAAACCCAGTAAACCTGTCTAAACACAAGGAGACAGGTCTAATCCACTCCACCCCACCCCCCCAGACACCTCGAAACCCCCTCGACACCCCCCAAACAATTCGAAACCTCTCTAAACCACTGATAAACACTCTAAATACCTCCACACTACTCTAAACACGTCTACACCACTCTGGAACCCGCTGAACCCATCTAAACACTTCTAAACGCGACCAAACGCCTCTAAACCTCTCTAAACTCCTCTAAACCCCGCTAAAACTCTACAAACCCTTCTAATCCCCTCCAAACCCCTCCAAACCTCTCCAAATCCCACTAAACCCGACTAAACCCTCTAAACCACTCTGGAAACCAATGTAAACCAATCTAAACCCTTCCAAATACCTCCAAACCCCGCTAAAACACTCCAAACCACTCTATACCCCCTCAAACCTCTCCAACCCCATCTAAACCCCTCTAGACCACGCCAAACACCTCTAAACCCCCGCAAAACCATTCCAAACCCGTCCAAATCCCTTTAAACCCATCCAGCTCCCTCCAAACCACTCTACACCCCTCTAAGCCCCTCAAAACACTACTAAACCCCTCTAACCCCTTCCAAACTCCTCCAACCCCCTCCAAATCCCTCCAAACCCGTCTTGACCCGTCCAAATGTAAACCTATCCGAACCCCTCCAACCCCCTCCAAACCCCTCTAACCCCCTCCAAACCTATTTAAACCCCTCTAAACCACTCAAACCCCCTCTAAACCCCTCTTAAACCCTGTAAACCTGTTGAAACCTCTAGAAAACAGTCTAACCCCCTCTACACGCCTTTAAACCCATCCAAACCCATCTAAACCCAAGGAAACACGTCTAAACCACTCCAAACCCACCCAAACACCTCTAAACCCCTCGACACCCCTCCAAACCACTCGAAACCTCTCTAAACCACTCATAACCCCTCTAAATCCCTGCAAACCCCTCTATACCCGGCTACACCCCTCTGAACCCCTCTAAACCCATCTAAAACCCTCTAAACCTTACCAAACCTCTCTAATCCCCTCAAAGCCCCTCTGAGCACCTCGAAAGCCTCTAAACCCAACGGACCTTCGAAACGACACGAAACCCCTCTAAATGTAAACCCCTCTGAATGACATGTAAACCCCTCGAATCCCCTGGTAACCCCTCGAAAGCCCTCCAAGCCACTCTAAACCCTTCTAAACCACTCCATGAATGTACACCCCTCTAAACCCCTCTAAACTCCTACAAACCCATCCAAACCCCTCCAGACCCCTCTAACCCACTCCAAACCCCATTATACCCCTCAAGACATCTCCTACCCCCTCTAATACCCTCTAAACCCCTCCAAACACCTCTAAACCCCTCTAAACCTCTCCAGTCCCGTCCAAACACATCAACATCTATCTAAACCACCTCCAAACTCCGCCATATCCCCCCTCCAAACCCATCTAACCCCCCCTAAACCGACTTAAACCCATCTACACTCATCTAACCCCCTCTAAACCACTCCAAACCCCTGTAAACCTGTCTAACCCACTCTAAACCTCTGTGAACCCACGTATACGTCTAAACCACTCCAAACCTCTCCAAACACCTCTAGACCCCTCGAAACCCGTCCAAACCACTCTAAACCTCTCTAAACCACTCATAACCCTGTAAATCCCTCCAAACACCTCATGCACCCGCCTAAACCCCTCTGAACCCCTCTAAACCGACCTAAAACCCTCGAAATTCTACCAAACCCCTCTAAACCTCTCTAAACCCCTCTTGGCCCCTCTAAAACGCTCTAAACCCCCCTCTAGTCTCCTCCAACCCCCTCCAAACCCTCCAAACCGCTCTGAAGCCCTCTAAACCTGAACCCTTCTATACCTCTCTCAATCCGTCTAAAGCACTCTCACCCTCTCCAAACCTCTCCAAACCCCACTTAACCCCTCGAAACCCGTCTAAACACCTTTCAAACCACTTTAAACCCTCTAAACACCAACCCCCTCCAAACCCCTCTGAACCCTTCTAAACCCGTCTAAACTCCTGTCAACCCCTGTAAACATATCTAAAACCCTCAAAAATACTCAAAACAACTCTACCCCATCTAAACCCCTAAACCCCCTCCAAACCGCTCCAAACCCCTCTAAACTCCTTCAAACCACTGTAAACACCCCGTAAACCCCTGTAAACCCCTCTCAATCCGTCCAAAACACTCTGCCCGTCCAAATCTCTCCAAACCCCTCTACACCCCTCTAAACCCCTCCTAATCTCTCTAAACACCTCAAAACCCCTCCAAACCACTCCAGATCCCTCCAAACCACTCTAAAACACTCCAAAACACTCCAAACCCCACAGGCCCACGCCAATCCTCTCCAACCCCCTCTAAGCCCCCTCCATGCACATCTAAACCCCTCTGTCCAAACCCCTCCAAACTCCTCCAAACCCCTCCAAATCCCTCCAAACCCCTCTAAACCCTTCCAAATAACTCTAAACCCATCCAAACCCTTCCAACACTCTCCAAGCCCATCTAACCCCCTCCAACCCTCTTTAAACCCCCCTAAACCCCTCTAACCCCATTTAACCCCCCTCTAAAACCCTGCAAACCTGTCTAAACCTCTCTAAAACAGTCTAACGCCTCTACACCCCTCTAAATCCTTCTAAACATAGAAACATAGAAATTAGGTGCAGGAGTAGGCCATTCGGCCCTTCGAGCCTGCACCACCATTCAATATGATCATGGCTGATCATCCAACTCAGTATCCCGTACCTGCCTTCTCTCCATACCCTCTGATCCCCTTAGCCACAAGGGCCACATCTAACTCCCTCTTAAATATAGCCAATGAACTGGCCTCAACTACCCTCTGTGGCAGAACCCAAACCTCTCTAAACCCAAGTGAACCCGTCTGAACCACTCCAACCCCAACCCCAAATACGTCTAACGAACGCGATACCCCTCCAAACCACTCTAAACCTCTCTAAAACACTCATAACCCCTCTAAATCCTACCAAACCCCTCCAATCCTCTCTAAACGCCTCTAAAACGCTCTAAACCCACTCTAAACCCCCTCTAATCCCATGGAAACCCCCCGAAGCCCCTCGAAAACCTTAGAAACCCCTCTAAACCATTCTAAACATTTCTATACCCTATCAATCCGTCTAAAGCCCCTCCAAACCTCTCCGAACCACTCTAAACCAAAACAACTACAATCCCCGCTATACCCCTCCAAACCGCACTAAACCACTCTAAACACGTCTAAACCCCTCCACTTTAAAGCCTCTAAACAGCAAATCCATGCAAACCCCTCTAACCCCTTAAAACCCCTCCAAACACCATTAAACTAATCTAAACCCCACTGAACCCTAAAAGTCCCTCTAACATCGAAAACCCTCTAAATCCATCGAACCCTCGAAACCACACGAAACCCCTCTAAAACCCCCTAAACCCCTCGAAACCTCTGGAAAGCCCTCGAAACCCCATCTAAACCACCCTAAACCCTTCTAAACCGTCCATAGCACTGCAACGCATCTACACCCCTCTAAACCCCTCCAAACCCATCCTAACCCCTCCAAACCCTCTAAACCACTCCAAACCCCACTATATCAAACCTCTCCAACCGCCTCTGAAACTATCCTCTAACATCTCCAGCCCCGTCCAAACCCGTCCAAATCCATCTTATCCCCTCCAAACTCCTCCAAACCCAGACAAATCCCTCCAAACCCCTATAACCCCTTCCAAACCTCTTTGAGCCCCTCTAAACCCATCTAATCCCCCTCTAAACCCGCCTAAACCCCTGTAAACATGTCCAACCTCCTCTAAAGCACTCTAACCCCTTCTATACCCCTCTAACCCCCTCTAACCCTCTGTAAACCCACGTATACGTCTAAACCACTCCAAACCCCTCCAAACTCCTCTGAACCCCTCAACACCCCTAGAAACCACTACAAACCTCTCTAAACCACTCATAACCCTCTAAATCCTCCGACCCCCTCTAAACCCATCCAAACCACTCCAAAACCTTCCAAACCCCTCTAACCCCCTTCAAACCTTCACTCAGTCTTCCCGTGGATTTTGAAGCAACAGCAACAAAGAGAAGCAGGAGAAAGCACTGATTGGCTCTAGCCCAAGTGGGAGGAGAGTTCTCAGTGAGTCAGAGGGGGAGAGCAGTTAAAAAGGAGAGGCAAAGCACAGGCAGACTTCACTCAGTCTTCCCGTGGATTTTGAAGCAACAGCAACAAAGAGAAGCAGGAGAAAGCACTGATTGGCTCTAGCCCAAGTGGGAGGAGAGTTCTCAGTGAGTCAGAGGGGGAAAGCAGTTCCTCAAAACTGAGGAATTTGGTTTGTAAATTAGGCAATTGAACAGTCAATATAAGCAAGGCAGCTCTTGGGGAGCGGCCTTGTGAGGGAAGTGCCCTGTGAGTAAAGTGTGAGTCTTTGGCTCGAGAGTCTTCGGCGAGGAAGCTGCGCAAAATACTGGATAGGGCGAGACCGAGGCAAAAGAAGATGTCAAGCAAGCTGATGCAGTGTGATGCTTGCAGTATGTGGGAGGTCAAGGACACTGCTGGTGCCTCTGGATGCTACAAATGTGAGAAGTGCATCCAGGTACAGCTCCTGAAGGACCGTGTTGGGGAACTGGAGAAACAAGTGGATGACCTCAGGTTAATTCGAGAAACTGAGTCGTTTCTCGACAATTCCTTCAGTGAGATTGTTACACCCAAGGCACTAGAAGAGAGAAGGTGGGTGACGGTGAGAAAGGGAGGAAAACATGGGATGCAAAGGTCCCCGGGTGTTGCACCTCTTGTGAACAGGTTCACCCACGTGGAAGCTGCCGGGACAGAAGACGGTATCCCACTGAGCGGCGGACTGGCTTGCCAAACAAAAAGGGCTGATGAGCCAAACCCACAGAGGCCAAAGTCGGGCAACGCCATTGTAGTTGGAGACTCCATTGTGAGAGGTACGGACAGGGGTTTTTGCGGCAACAGACGGGATTCCAGGATGGTGTGCTGCCTTCCTGGTGCCAGGATCCAGGATGTTACGGACAGAGTGCAGAAAATCCTCAAGGGCGAAGGTGACCAGCCGGAAGTGGTCGTGCATGTTGGCACAAATGATGTTGGAAAGAAGGAGATGAATTTTTTGCAGCGGGACTTCAGAGAGCTCGGAAAAATGCTGAAAAGCAGGACTTCCAGGGTTGTTATCTCCGGTTTGCTTCCAGTTCCTCGTGCTGGCGAGAGCAGGAACAGGGAGATATGGGACCTGAATGTGTGGCTGAGGAACTGGTGCAGGGGGCAGGGATTTAGATTCTTAGATCACTGGGATTTTTTTTATAGTAAGGGGGAACTGTACAAAAGGGACGGATTGCATCTTAACAGGTGGGGGACCAGCATTCTGGCCGGCAGGTTTGCCACTGCTACACGGATGGTCTTAAACTGAATAAGGGGGGTGGGGTATCAAATGGGATAGTCGAGGACGGAGTTAGAGGGAAAGAGAGTAAAGCGATGGTTAATGACCCCAGAATTAACGGGGAAGAAAGCTCACAAGGGGATAGGAGAGTATGGCCAAGTGTAATAGGGATCGATGTGAAAGGGGCCACTTGTCAACATAATTGTATAAGGAGTAAGAGTGTTGTAAAAACAAGCCTGAAGGCTTTGTGTCTCAATGCGAGGAGCATTCGTAATAAGGTGGATGAGTTGAAGGTGCAGATAGCGATTAATGACTATGCTATAGTTGGAATCACGGAGACTTGGCTCCAGGATGACCAAGGCTGGGAGCTGAACATCCAGGGATATTCAATATTCAGGAGGGATAGACGAAAAGGAAAAGGAGGTGGGGTAGCGTTGCTGGTGAGAGAGGAGATTAATGCAATAGAAAGGAAGGACATTAGCGTGGAGGATGTGGAATCGATATGGGTAGAGCTGCGAAACTCTAAGGGGCAGAAAACGCTAGTGGGAACTGTGTACAGGCCACCTAACAGTAGTATTGGAGTTGGGGATGGCATCAAACAGGAAATTAGAAATGCGTGCAACAAGGGTAACACGGTTATAATGGGTGACTTCAATCTGCATGTAGATTGGGTGAATCAAATTGGCAGGGGTGCTGAGGAAGAGGATTTCCTGGAATGTATGCGGGATAGTTTTCTCAACCAACATGTGGAGGAACCAACGAGAGAGCAGGCTATTCTAGACTGGGTATTGAGTAATGAGGAAGGGTTAGTTAGCAGTCTTGTTGTGCATGGCCCCTTGGGCAAGAGTGACCATAAAATGGTTGAGTTCTTCATTAGGATGGAGAGTGACAAAATTAAGTCAGAAACAAGGGTTCTGAACTTGAACAAAGGTAACTTTGAAGGTATGAGATGTGAATTGGCCAAGATAGACTGGCAGGTGATTCTTAAAGGGTTGACAGTGGATGTGCAATGGAAGGTATTTAAAGACTGCATGGATGAAGTACAAAAGTTGTTCATACCAGTTTGGCAAAAGAATAAATCGGGGAAGGTGGTGCATCCATGGATAACAAGGGAAATCAGGGATAGTATAAAAACAAAAGATGAGGCATACAAATTTGCCAGAAAAAGCAGCCTACCGGAGGACTGGGAGAAATTCAGAATCCAGCAGAGGAGGACAAAGGGCTTAATTAGGAAAGGGAAAATAGATTATGAAAGGAAACTGGTAGGGAACATAAAAACTGACTGCAAAAGTTTTTATAGATATGTAAAGAGAAAGAGACTAGTTAAAACAAATGTTGGTCCCTTGCAGTCAGAAACAGGTGAATTGATCATGGGGAACAAGGACATGGCAGACCAATTGAATAACTACTTTGGTTCTGTCTTCACTAAGGAAGACATAAATAATCTGCCGGAAATAGCAGTGGAACGGGGGTCAAATAAGATGGAGGAACTGAGTGAAATCCAGGTTAGCCGGGAGGTGGTGTTGGGTAAATTGAACGGATTGAAGGCCGATAAATCCCCAGGGCCAGATAGTCTGCATCCCAGAGTACTCAAGGAGGTAGCCACAGAAATAGTGGATGCATTAGTGATAATTTTTCAAAATTCCTTAGATTCTGGAGTAGTTCCTGAGGATTGGAGGGTAGCTAATGTAACCCCACTTTTTAAAAAAGGAGGGAGAGAGAAAGCGGGGAATTACAGACCAGTTAGTCTAACATCGGTAGTGGGGAAACTGCTAGAGTCAGTTATTAAAGATGGGATAGCAGCGCATTTGGAAAGTGGTGAAATCATTGGACAAAGTCAGCATGGATTTACGAAAGGTAAATCATGTCTGACAAATCTGATAGAATTTTTCGAGGATGTAACTAGTAGAGTGGATAATGGAGAACCAGTGGATGTGTTATATCTAGACTTTCAGAAGGCTTTCGACAAGGTCCCGCATAAGAGATTAGCATACAAACTTAAAGCACACGGTATTGGGGGTTCAGTATTGATGTGGATAGAGAACTGGCTAGCAGACAGGAGGCAAAGGGTAGGAGTAAACGGGTCCTTTTCAGAATGGCAGGCAGTGACTAGTGGGGTGCCGCAAGGCTCAGTGCTGGGACCCCAGCTATTTACAATATATATTAATGATTTGGACGAGGGAATTCAATGCAACATCTCCAAATTTGCAGATGATACCAAGCTGGGGGGTATAGTTAGGTGTGAGGAGGATGCTTGGAGGCTGCAGGGTGATTTGGATAGGCTGAGTGAATGGGCAGATGCATGGCGGATGCAGTACAATGTGGATAAATGTGAGGTTATCCACTTTGGTGGCAAAAACATGAGGGTAGACTATTATCTGAATGGTGGCAGATTAGGTAAGGGGGAGATGCAACGAGACCTGGGTGTCATGGTACACCAGTCATTGAAAGTAGGCATGCAGGTGCAGCAGGCAGTGAAGAAAGCAAATGGTATGTTAGCATTCATAGCAAAAGGATTTGAGTATAGGAGCAGGGAGGTTCTACTGCAGTTGTACAGGGTTTTGGTGAGGCCACACCTGGAGTACTGCGTACAGTTTTGGTCTCCAAATCTGAGGAAAGACATCCTTGCCATAGAGGGGGTACAGAGAAGATTCACCAGACTGATTCCTGGGATGTCAGGACTTTCATATGAGGAAAGATTGGATAGACTCGGTTTGTACTCGATGGAATTTAGAAGATTGAGGGGGGATCTTATAGAAACCTACAAAATTCTTAAGGGGTTGGACAAGCTAGATGCTGGAAGATTGTTCCCGATGTTGGGGGAGTCCAGAACAAGGGGTCACAGTCTAAGGATAAGGGGGAATTCCTTTAGGACCGAAATGAGGATAACATTCTTTACACAGAGAGTGGTGAGTCTCTGGAATTCTCTGCCACAGAAGGTAGTTGAGGCCAGTTCATTGGCTATATTTAAGAGGGCGTTAGATGTGGCACTTGTGGCTAAAGGGATCAGGGGGTATGGAGAGAAGGCAGGTACGGGATACTGAGTTGGATGATCAGCCATGATCACATTGAATGGCGGTGCAGGCTCGAAGGGCCGAATGGCCTACTCCTGCACCTATTTTCTATGTTTCTATGTTTCTATGTAACCTATTTCAAATCCCTCCAAACACTTCTAAACCCTTCTAAACCCGTCTATCCGACCTAAATCAATCTAAACTAAGGACACGAAGCTGGGGTGCAGTGTTAGCTGTGAGGAGGATGCTAAGAGGCTGTAAGGTGACTTGGATAGGTTTGGTGAGTGGGCAAATGCATGGCAAATGCAGTATAATGTGATAAATGTGAGGTTATCCACTTTCGCGGCAAAAACAGGAGGGTAGATTATTATCTGAATGGTGGCCGATTAGGAAGAGTGGAGATGCAACGAGA
This sequence comes from Raja brachyura, assembly GCA_963514005.1. The sequence continues at coordinate 22,173,769 of OY740805.1, read as the reverse complement.
CCTGGGTGTCATAGTACATCAGTCATTGAAAGTAGGCATGCAGGTGCAGCTGGCTGTGAAGAAAACGAATGTTATGTTGGCATTCATAGCAAAAGGATTTGAGTACAAGAGCAGGGAGGTTCTAGTGCAGTTGTACAGGGTCTTGGTGAGACCACACCTGGAGTATTGCGTACTGTTCTGGTCTCCAAATCTGAGGAATGACATTATTGCCACAGAGGGAATGAAGAGAAGGTTCACCAGACTGATTCCTGGGATGACAGGACTTCCATATGAATAAAGACTGGATAGACTCGGCTTGTACTCGCTGGAATTTAGGAGAATGAGGGGGAGTCTTATAGAGGCTTACAACATTCTTAAGGGGTTGGACAAGCTAGATGCAGGAAGATTTTTCCCGATGTTGGGGGAGTCCAGAACAAGGGGTCACAGTTTAAGGATAAGGGGTAACTCTTTTAGGACCTAATCGGCCACCATTCAGATAATAATCTACCCCCCTCTCTTTTCACACAGAGAGTAGTGAGTCTGTGGAATTCTCTGCAACAGAAGGTAATTGAGACCAGTTCATTGGTTACATTTAAGAGGGAGCTAGATGTGGCCCTTGTGGTTAAAGGGATCAGGGATATGGAGCGAAGGCAGGTACGGGATACTGAGTTGGATGATCAGCCATGATCATATTGAATGGCGGTGCAGGCTCGAAGGGCCGAATGGGCTACTCCTGCACCTATTTTCTATGATTCTATGATTCTATAAACCACTCTAAACACCTCCAAACACCTACAAAGCCCTCCAAACCATTCCAAACCCTTCCACCCCCCCCCCCCAAACAAGCAGGTACCCCTCTAAACCACCAAAGAATTCGAAGCCCCTCTAGAACACTGTAAACCCCTCAAAACCTCTACAACCCACTCCAAATCCCCGACACCCATCTGAAACACTCCAAACCCCACTACACCCCTGCATATATCTCCAACCCCCTCTAAACCCCTCCAACCCCCTCAAACGCCCTCCAAACTCGTCCAAATCTATATAAACACCTCCAAACTCCATCAAACCCCTCCAAACCTCTCCAAATTCCTCTAAACCCGTCAAAATCATACTAAACCCTTCCAACTCCTCTCCCTACAAACACCTCTAACCCCTCCAAACCTCTTTAAATCACTCTAAACCCCTCTAACCCCCACTAAACCCACCTAATCCCTTTGTCAAACGGTCTAATCCTCTCTAAAACACCCTCCACACCACCCTAAACCCCTCCAAACCTCTCTAAACCCACCTAAACACGTCTAAACCACTCAACACCCCTCCAAACGCCTCTAATCCCCTCGACACCTCTTCAAACTCCTCTAAACTAATCTAACCCAATCATAACCATTCTAAATCCAAACCCCTCCATACCAGTCTAAACCCCCTCTGAACCCCTCCAAACCCATCTAAAACCATCTAAACCCTACCAAACCCCTCTAAACCTCTCTAAACCGCTGGGTTCCATGGGTTTCCATGGGGTTCGAGGGGTTCCGATGGGTTTAGAGGGATTTCGAGGGTTCGATGTGTTTAAAACCCTCTAATCCCTACCAAACCCCTCTAAACCTCTCTAAACCCTATACCCCTCTAAAACATCTGTACCCCTCTAAAGTGCACTGAAATCGTCCGAACTCCTTCAAACACCTCTAATCCTCTGTATACTCTTCTAAACCCCTCTAAACCTCCCCAACCTCCTCTAAATCACTCTAACCCCGTCTAAACCCCTCTACCATATAACCATATAACCATATAACAATTACAGGACGGAAACAGGCCATCTCGGCCCTTCAAGTCCATGCCTGTAGATGGTTTTGCATGCAACCAATAACATAGTTACCTCAGTACCATTAACCCCGCCTAGTTAACATCAATCATAACGCCCTCCCCTTCCTGGATACGGTTCACTAGAAGAATGTAGCCAGTATTTGAGGATGTATGTAATACCTTGTGCTATCATTAAAATGTGTTGAACACTTTTAGAGTTTGTAAATTGCTTATTTACATGGTGTCGGAGCTGGAAGATACTTGCGCCTACCTGTCCATCGGGTTTTATTTCTTTTATTTGATTTGTGCCTTTTGTGTTTTATCTCTCTGACCATGGCATCCTCGTGCAGAAAGCCCGCGCAGCTTGTCTTTGATGCTGATATTTCTGAGCGCTGGGCTACGTTTGAAATTGATTTCACCCACTTTGTCAACGTCGCTCACCGCAATGATCCTGACTCCCTCAAAGCCTCCCTCCTACTCAACCTTGTCGGACCTGATGCCATGAAGAGAGCCAGAACTTTTGTCTACGCTCCAGCGGTCCTGGACGACAACAACGTGGTGGTTACCCCTGCAGAATCTGCCAGTGACCCTGCTTGCCTGCTACGTAAGTTCAGGGAGATTTGTGACCTGCCCTCGAACCGCATTCTAGAGAGGACACGGTTCTTTACAAGGAGACAGCTGCCGGAGGAACCTGTTGAATGTTTTATTGCCGATTTGCGTTATCTCGCCCAGCGGTGCCGTTTCGGTGACATGACAGACCAGCTCACTAGAGACATTTTAGTAACTGGCATGCGTGACCAGAAGCTGCGATGTGAGCTTCTTAGGGATCCGGATCTAACGTTAGAAAAAGCCATGCATGCCTGCAGATTGTCTGAGGTCGTTGTATTGCCAGATGATCACCGGGACTTGGGAGATAAGTCTGTTCACCAGGCTGGATTTAGTAGAGCCCTGCCTCAGAGGGGAAACAATGCTTTTCTGCCGCGTGCCAACCCTGGTCCTGCTGATGTGCCCCCAAAAAGGTGCCCTAACTGTAACTACATGCACCACAGACGGTCGACGTGCCCTGCCTATGGCAAGGCTTGTAATTTTTGTAACAAACTGAATCATTTCGCTTCTGCCTGCCGCTCATTCCGTTCTCGTGGGAGACAGGTACAGATTTCCAGACCCAGTCTAAACATGCTTAAACAATCTGATAGCTGTTCCAACCCACAGCCCGATGTTGCTGAATTCTATGATGCAGATCCAATTAATTCTCCCGAGGATTCGAATGTGTATACCCTCCTCCAGGCACCTGGCCAACGTCTTGATCCCTCCGTGTCTGTGACTGTCAACAATGTAACCTTCCTTGCGAAGTTAGATACTGGGGCAAAGGTCAATGTTTTGTCAATAAATCTTTTCAACAAGATAAGGACTAATGAGGCCTTGGTCGCTGACAATGCTACACTGCATGCCTATGGTGGAGAAATTCTCAGGCCTGTGGGGAGGGCCACTTTAACTTGCAGGCTACAGAAGGCCACGAGAAACTTGATTTTTTATGTTTTGAACTCTGACTGTGTTACCCTGCTGGGAAACCGTACGTGCCAAGATCTTGGCCTGGTGTCCTTCGACCACACGGTCCACAAAGTGCAACTGTCATTTAACCCGATTGCAGAATACCAGGACCTGTTCAACGATGACCTGGGAAAGTTACCACTGACATACCATATTTCCATTGACCCAAATGTACAACCCGTGGTCCGCGCACCTCACAGGGTGTCCCACGCCATGAAAGACAGGGTCGAGGCGATGCTTAACAACATGGTCGACAAGGGGGTGCTAAAAGCGGTCAGCGAGCCCACCGATTGGGTCTCCACCATGGTTGCCACGATAAAGAAAGACAAGAATGAAATACGTGTGTGTATCAACCCCAAGGACTTAAACCTTGCCATCAGGCGACCACACTACCCCATGCGGTCCGTTGAGGACGTGGCAGCTCAGGTCGGGCAAGCCACCGTCTTTTCGGTCCTAGACGCTAAGAACTCGTTCTGGCAGATCCCGTTGGACAAAGCATCTTCCGACCTGACAACCTTCGCCACACCATTCGGCAGATTCAAATTCCTGCGAATGCCATTCGGCATCAATTCCGCTAGTGAGGTGTTCCAGCGAACGATGGAGCAGATATTCTCGGGCCTGCCATGTGCCATCATCGTGGATGACATCTTAGTCTATGGGAAGGACATTGCCGAACATGACCAGAACCTCCGCCGCGTCCTGGATCGGGCGCGAAAGGCCAACCTGAAGCTGAACCCAAAGAAGTGCCGGTTTCGTGTCTCAGAAGTCACGTATGTTGGACACGTTTTCACCTCTAACGGACTAAAACCCGACCCTTTGAAGGCAGCGGCCATCTCTGAGATGGCAGCCCCCACCGACGTGCCAGGTCTACAACGTTTCTTGGGCATGGTGAACTACCTTGGGAAGTTTGTACCAAATCTCAGTGAGCTGAGTGCTCCCCTGCGGCAGCTGACAAAAAAGGATATCGCCTGGGTCTGGCTCCCACAGCACCAGCAGGCGTTTGACTGTCTCAAGTCGAAACTGATTAACACTCCGACGTTGCGATTTTTTGATGCGAGTCGCCCCATCACCGTCACATGTGACGCTTCTAAGTTCGGCCTGGGCGCGGCATGCCTCCAATCTGTCGATGGATCGTTACATCCTGTCTCCTATGCCTCCCGCACCATGACGGACACCGAGCAGCGGTACGCTCAGATCGAGAAGGAGCTACTTGCGGTGGTGTTTGCCTGCTCCAAGTTCAGAGACTTCCTGTTTGGCAGCAGATTTACAGTCGAAACCGACCACCAGCCACTGGTGACAATCCTGAACAAGCCGATTCATGCTGCCCCTGCCAGGCTGCAGCGTATGATGCTGCAGCTCCAGCGCTTTGATTTCGACATCGTCTACAAGAAAGGCACCGAGATGCACATCGCGGACACGTTATCGCGCGCCCCGCGGGCCTCCTGTGCTCGCCACCCCTACGAAACAGAGGACTTGCTCGTACTGGGCGTCAATTTTATTCCCACCAAGCAGCTGCAGCTTTTGGCCGAGCACACCGCTGCCGATCCAGTTTTGCAACGGCTTGCGTCTGTGATTAAATCAGGGTGGCCAACAAAGCGCTCCGCTGCACCGCCTGAAACACAGCCCTTCTTCCTGGTCCGTGACGAACTGGTGCTCCAGAATGGCGTTATCGTTAAGGGACATAAAGTGGTGGTCCCGTCCTCCCTGTTCGATTCTTACTACTGCGCAGCCCACAGCGGACACCCCGGGGTCGATGCAACACTCGCCCACGCTCAGTGCCAATTCTACTGGCCTGGAATGGCCAAATATATTCGAGACCGTGTTTCTGCCTGCTCCACGTGCAACAGTCTTGCTCCACATCAGCAGCGACAGCCCCTGCTGCAACAGCCCGCTCCTGCCTTGGCCTGGTCCTCGCTGGCTGCCGACATCTTCGAGTGGCGTGGTAACCACTACCTTGTCCTGGTCGACTCGTACTCAAACTGGTTCGAGGTGGATTTGCTGACATCCCTCACGTCGGAGATGGTGATCCGGAAGCTGCGGAAACACTTCTCCACGTTTGGGTCCCCTGTCAGGCTGCAGACTGACAATGGCAGGCAGTTTACCAGCCGTGAGTTCAAAAGTTTTGCTGACAAATGGAATTTTGTGCATTTCACCAGCAGCCCGGAGTACCCACAGAGCAGCGCCAAGCTTCTGATGGAACAGGCGAGACTGTCTAACTCTGATTTGTATTTGGATCTCCTGAACCTCAGGAATGTTTCCAGAGATCCGGCCATGGGGTCCCCTGCTCAGCGTCTGATGTCCAGAACAACCAGATCTACCATCCCGATTGCCCAGCGCCAGCTGAAACCTCGGGTGCTGGAGCCTGCCTCTGTGCAGAGGCGCATTCAAGAGAAACATGACAGCCAGCGGCGTTCCCACGATCGGTCGTGCAGACCACTCGATCCTCTGTTGCCTGGACAGGTTGTTCGATTGCAAACCGCCAGTGGTCACTCCCGTCTGGCTACTGTGGTTGGGGTGGCCGACTCACCTCGTTCGTATCTGGTCGACTATGAGGGAACCATCTACCGTAGAAGCCGACAACACCTGCTTGCGGTTAATGAGCCGAAGCCGCAGGCCCCGGGCCCCTATGCCCCGCCGCTCTCATACCAGCAGCCGGCTCCTGTCCCAGCCAACGTTCCCTGCATGCCTCGGTCCCCATATCGAGCGCCCGGTTCCCCTCTGCGCGGGTCACCTGTTGGCGGTCGCGGTTCTCCCTCCGCTGTTCCTCCAACCCCACCGCCCTTCCCTGGTTCCCCTGCTGTCTCGGGTCCCCCTGTTTTTTCTGCTCCTCCGGGGGAAGGGGGAGGCATCCGTACGCGCTCGGGCCGGATCAGCAAGCCACCTGTTCGTTATGGCGATCCTGTTTAATTCTGTTGTAGTGACAACGGTCTGTTTCTTTTAAATTTTCTAAGGGGAAGGATGTAGATGGTTTTGCATGCAACCAATAACATAGTTACCTCAGTACCATTAACCCCGCCTAGTTAACATCAATCATAACGCCCTCCCCTTCCTGGATACGGTTCACTAGAAGAATGTAGCCAGTATTTGAGGATGTATGTAATACCTTGTGCTATCATTAAAATGTGTTGAACACTTTTAGAGTTTGTAAATTGCTTATTTACAATGCCGAACAACTTTTTTCACTTAGTCCCACCTGCCTGCACTCATACCATAACCCTCCATACCCTTCTCATCCATATGCCTATCCAATTTATTTTTAAATGATACCAACGAACCTGCCGCCACCACTTCCACTGGAAGCTCATTCCACACCGCTACCACTCTCTGAGTAAAGAGGTTCCCCCTCATGTTACCCCTAAACCCCTGTCCCTTAATTCTAAAGTCATGTCCTCTTGTTTGAATCTTCCCTATTCTCATAGGGAAAAGCTTGTCCACATCAACTCTGTCTATCCCTCTCATCATTTTAAATACCTCTATCAAGTCCCCCCTTAACCTTCTGCGCTCCAGAGAATAAAGCCCTAACGTATTCAACCTATCTCTGTAACTTAGCTGTTGAAACCCAGGCAACATTCTAATAAATCTCCTCTGTACCCTCTCTATTTTGGTGACATCCTTCCTATAATTAGGCGACCAAAATTGTACACCATACTGCAGATTTGGTCTCACCAATGCCTTGTACAATTTTAACATTACATCCCAGCTTCTATACTCAATGCTCTGATTTATAAAGGCTAGCATACCAAAAGCTTTCTTTACCACCCTATCTATATGAGATTCCACCTTCAAGGAACTATGAACGGTTATTCCCAGATCCCCCTGTTCAACTGTATTCTTCAATTCCCTACCGTTTACCATGTACGTCCTATTTTGATTTGTCCTGCCAAGGTGTAGCACCTCACATTTGTCAGCATTAAACTCCATCTGCCATCTTTCAGCCCATTTTTACAACTGGCCTAAATCACTCTGTGGACTTTGGAAATCCTCTTCATTATCCACAGCACCCCCTATCTTGGTATCATCTGCATACTTACTAATCCAATTTACCACCCCTCCATCCAGATCATTGATTACATGACAAACATCAAAGGACCCAACACAGATCCCTGAGGCACCCCACTAGTTACCTGCCTCCAACCCGACAAACAGCCATCCACCATTACCCTCTGGCTTCTCCCATTCAGCCACTGTTGAATCTATCTTGCTATTCCTGCATTTATACCCAACAGTTGAACCTTCTTAACCAACCTTCCATGAGGAACCTTGTCAAAGGCCTTACTGAAGTCCATATAGACAACATCCACTGCTTTACCCTCGTCAATTTCCCTAGTAACCTCTTCAAAAAATTCAAGAAGATTAGTCAAACATGACCTTCCAGGCTTAGATCCATGTTGGCTGTTCCTAATTAGACACTCTTTATCCAGATACTTAAATATATATTATCTCTAAGTATCTTTTCCATTAATTTGCCCACCACTGAAGTCAAACTAACCGGTCTATAATTGCTAGGTTTACTTTTAGAACCCTTTTTAAACAATGGAACAACATACGCAGTACGCCAATCCTCGGGTACTATTCCCGTTTCTAATGACATTTGAAATATTTCTGTCATACCCCGGCTATTTCTACACTAACTTCCCTCAGGGAAGTTGTCCTAGGGAATATCCTGTCAGGACCTGGAGACTTATCCACTTTTATATTTTTCATAAGTGTCAGTACTTCTTTTACTTTGAAACTCATAGTATCCATAGCTACTCTACTAGTTTCCCTTACCTCACATAATTCAATATCCTTCTCCTTGGTGAACACCGAAGAAAATAAATTCTTCAATATCTCCCCCATCTCTTTTGGCTCTGCAGATAGCTGTCCACTCGGTCTCTCCAATGGACCAATTTTATCCCTTGTTATCCTTTTGCTATTAATATAGCTGTAGAAATCCTTAGGATTTACTTTCACCTTACTTGCCAAAGCAACCTCATATCTTCTTTTAGCTTTTCTAATTTATTTCTTAAGGTTCTTTTTACATTCCTTATACTCCTCAAGCACCTCATTTACTTCATGCTGCATATAATTATTGTAGATCTCCCTCTTTTTCCGCACAAGATGTCCAATTTCCCTTGAAAACCAGGGCTCTTTCCAATTTTTACTGGCTGTTTTCAACCGAACAGGAACATAAAGGGGAACATAATACAGGAACAGGAACTCCTGCACCCACGCAGAACTGACTGAGTTCATCCATTTCACCACCAACTTCCATCCGGCACTCAAATATACTTGGACCATTTCCGACATTTCCCTACCATTCCTTGACCTCACCATCTCTATTGCAGGTGATACACTCCTGACTGACATCCACTACAAACCAACTGACTCCCACAGCTACCTGGACTACTCTTCCTCCCACCCTGCTTCCGGTAAGGACTCCATCCCCTATTCCCAATTCCTCCGTCTACGCCGCATCTGCTCCCAGGATGACGTGTTCCACACCAGGTCATCGCAAATGTCCTCGTTCTTCAGAGAACGGGGTTTCCCCTCCCCCACTATAGATGAGGCCCGCACCAGGGTCTCCTCCATACCCCGCAACACTGCCCTCTCTCCCCATTCTTCCACTCACAACAAGGGCCGAGTCCCCCTGGTCCTCACCTTTCACCCCACCAGCCAGCGCATACAACAGATAGTCCTCCGCCAGTTTCGTCACCTCCAACGTGACCCCTCCACTCGCCACATCTTCCCATCTCCCCCCCCCCTGTCTGCCTTCCGCAAAGACCGCTCCCTCCGCAACTCCCTCGTCAATTCTTCCCTTCCCTCCCGCTCCACTCCTTCTCCGGGCACTTTCCCTTGCAACCGCAAGAGATGCTACACTTGTCCCTTCACCTCCCCCATCCACTCCTTTCAGGGACCCAAGCAGTCATTCCAAGTCCGACAGAGGTTCACCTGCACCTCCTCCAAACTCATCTACTGCATCCGTTGCTCCAGATGCCAGCTGATCTACATCGGTGAGACCAAGCGGAGGCTGGGCGATCGTTTCGCCGAACACCTCCGCTCGGTCCGCAATAACCAACCCGACCTCCCGGTGGCTCAGCACTTCAACTCCCCCTCCCACTCCGTATCCGACCTCTCGGTCCTGTGCCTCCTCCACGGCCAGAGTGATCAACACCGCAAGTTGGAGGAACAGCACCTCATATTCCGCTTGGGGAGTCTGCATCCTCTGGGCTTAAACATTGAATTTTCTCAATTCTGTTAACCCAGACTGCCTCCCCCCCACCTCTCCCTCTGCCCTGACATTCCTTCTCCATCCTCCCCCCCCCCCCCAGTCGCACTAGCTTCTCATTTTCACACCACAAACAGCTTACAATGGCCTGCTTCCTTTATCACCAATACTTTTTTGCATATCTTTCACTCATTGTTCCTTATCTCTCCACATCACTGTTTATATCTCTCGTTTCCCTGATCCCTGACCAGTCTGAAGAAGGGTCTCGACCCGAAACGTCGCCTATCTCCCTCGCTCCTTAGATGCTGCTGCACCCGCTGAGTTTCTCCAGCTTTTTGTGTAACCCAGGAACATAAAGATTCTGTACTCTTAAAATGTCCCCTTTAAATGTCCTCCATTTCTCCTGTACATCTTTCCCATAAAACAAAATGTCCCAGTTCACTCCTTATAAATCATCTCGCATCTCGTTAAAGTTAGCCTTTCTCCAAACAAAAATCTCAACCCTAGGCCCAGTTCTGTCCTTCTCCATAATTATATTGAAACTAATGGTATTGTCATCACTGGACCCGAAGTGCTCCCCAACGCATACCTCCGCCACCTGTCCCGTCTAATTTCCTAACAGGAGGTCCAGCACTGCCCCTCCTCTAGTAGGCACCTCTATGTATTGCTGCAAAAAACTATCCTGCACACATTTTACAAACTCCAAACCATCCAGCCCATTCACAGAATGTGTTTCCCAGTCTATGTGTGGAAAGTTGAAATCTCCCACAATCACTACCTTGTGCTTACTACTAATATCTGCTATCTCTTTACATATTTGCTCTTCCAATTCTCGTTCCCCATTTGGCGGTCTATAATATACCCCTATAAGTGTTGTTACACATTTCCCACTTCTCAGTTCCACCCAAATAGCCTCCCTAGATGAGCCCTCCAAACTATCCTGCCAAAGCACTGCTGTAAAATCTTCCCTGCAATGCAACACCTCCACCTCTTGCCCCTCCAATTCTATCACACCTGAAGCAACGAAATCCTGGAATATTTAGTTTCCAATCACAGCCATCCTGCAACCATGTTTCACTGATCGCCACAACATCATACTTCCGGGTGTCTATCCAGACTCTAAGCTCATCCACCTTTCTTACAATGCTCCTAGCATTAAAATATGCACATTTAAGTAAACCCCCATCTCTTATTCTCTGTTTATTTCCTTTTTTTTCTTTCTCCTCTTGTGTCCGAGTGCTTCTCTTTCTGCTTCCTGCCTCCCATTCTGTCTACTAGCTTTTGCTATTTGCATCCCTCGCCCCAACCATTCTAGTTTAAAGTCTCCCCAGTGGCCTTTGCAAATTTCCCCGCCAGGATATTGGTCCCCCTCGGGTTCAAGTGCAACCCATCCTTTCTGTACAGGTCCCACCTACCCCAAAAGAAGTCCCAATGATCCAGAAACTTGAATCCCTGCCCTCTGCACCAGTCTTTCAGCCAAGCATTTATCCTCCACCTTGCTCCATTTCTACTCTCACTGTCACGTGGCACAGGCAGTAATCCTGAGATTGTTACCTTTTTGGTCCTTTTCCTCAACTCTCCTCCCAAGTCCTTAAATCCTCCCTTCAGGACCTCTTCCCTTTTTTTTTACCTATGTCATTGGTATCTATATGTACCACGACCTCAGGCTCCTCTCCCTCTGATTTGAGGATATCTTGGACACGTCTAGACACGTCCAAGACCTTGGCACCAGAGAGGCAGACCACCATCCTGGTCTCCCGACTGCGTCCACAGAATCGCCTATCCGACCCCCTAACAATAGAGTCCCCAATTACTATTGCCCTCTTTTTTTCCCTACCTTTCGGAGCAACAGGGCCGGTCTCTGTGCTGAAGAGAGCTCCAAATCCCTCTAAATCCCTCTCACCCCCTCTGACCTCCTCTAAACCCCTCTAACCCCCTCAAAATTCCTCTAAACCCCTCTAATCATCTCTAAACCACTATCAACTGCTTTAAACACCTCTAAATCCCCTCAACCGCTCTAAACCCTCTACACCGTTCTCAACCACTCTAAATACCTCTAAACCCCTCTGAACCCATTTCTACCCAAATCCCTGTACCTCCATCGACACGCCTCTAAAGCCCTCTACACCCCTAAACCCTTCGAAACACCTATAAACCCCTCTAAACCACTCTAAACCCGTATAAAACCCTCTAATCCCCTCTAAACCCTACTAAATCTCTCTACACCTCTCTAAACCCCTCGAAACCCCTCTATACCCCTCTGAACCACTCTAAACCACTTTCAACCACTCTAAACCCCTCTAAACCCGTCTATATCCCTGTGAACCCCTCTGAACCCCTCCAAACCCATCGAATCCCCTCCAAACTCGTCTACAATACTCCAACCCTCCAAACCCCACTATACCACTCCAAACCACTCCTTCGATATGTTTAAAACCCTCTAATCCCTACCAAACCCCTCTAAACCTCTCTAAACCCCTCTATACCCCTCTAAAACATCTAGCCCTCTCTAAACTACACTAAAATCCTCCGAACTCCTTTAAACACCTCTAAACCTCTGTAAACCCCTCTAGAACCCTCTACACTGTTCGAAGCAACTCTAAACCCCTCTAAACATCCCTAACCCCCTCTAAATCACTCTAACCCCCTCTAAACCCCTCTAAACCCCTCTAAATCCCACTAAATCCTGCTAACCCCTCTGACCTCCTCTAAGCCCATCGAACCCCCTGAAAACGCCTCTAACCCCCTCTAAACCGCTCTAACCCCTGTAACCATTTCTAACCCCCTCTAAACCCCTGTGAACCCCTCTAAAATCCTCTAATCCCCTCTAAACCACTATCAACTAATTTAAATACCTCTACATCCCTCTCAACCGCTCTAAATCCCTCTAAACCCCTCTGAACCCATTTCAACCCCTCTAAACCCCTCTAACTGCATCGACACGCCTCTAAAGCCCTCTACACCCGTAAACCCTTCGAAACACCTCTAAACCCCTCTAAACCATTCTAAACCCGTATAAACCACTCTAACCCCCTCTAAACCCTACTAAATCCCTCTAAATCTCTCTAACCCGCTCTAACCTCCTCTAAACCCCTCTAACCCTCTAGAAACTCCGCTAAACCCCTCTGACACCAACCCCCCTAACCATTTATAACGCTCTCTAAACCCCTTTGCATCCCTCTAAACCCCTCTAATCCCCTCTAAACTACTATAAAACCCTCTCAGCCCCATGCAACCCATTTAAACACATCCAAATCCCTCTCAACCGCTGTAAACCCCTCTGAACCCAACGTGACAGAGCATCTCTGGAGAAAAGGGTCTCGAAAAGGAATAGTGCGAGTCCGCACTGACCAGTGATCCCCACACAATATCGATGTCCTACACACATTGGGGAAAATTTACATGTAAACCTGTATATCTACAAACCTGTGCGTCTTTGGAGTTTGGGAGGAAGCTGAAGATGTCGGCGAAAATCCACGCGGCCAGGGGGAGTACGTACAAACTTTCTACAGACAGCATCCTTGGTCGGGATTGAACCCGCGTCTCTGGTACTGTGTCACCGTGCTGGATAGCTTGAGCTCTGAAACGCTGATATATCACATGTGGTCACAAAAAGAGGGAGTAACAGCGGGGCAGGTAGAATCTCTGGAGAAAATCTACGCGGTCACGGGGAGAAAGTGCAGACGGCGGTCGTGGTCGGAATCGAACCCGCGTCCCTGAACCTGCGAGGCAGCAACTCGACCGCTCTACCGCTGTTTACTGGCGCCCTCCCCTAATTTCCCATTTACTGGTGCCATCCCCTAAATCCCCGTTTATTGGTGTCCTCCCCTAATTCCCTATTTAACAGTGCGCTCCCCTAATTCCCCATTTACTGAGGCTCGCTCTTTTCGCACCAGGCGCGCAGCTTGTGCGCCCGGCTCGTAGTTTGCGGACGTGGTTCGCAGTTTTCGCAGCAGGCTCGCACCTTCAGCACCAAGCTCACACTTTTCGCACCAGCTCGGACTTTTCGGACCAGGCTCGCACTTTTTGCGTCACGCTCGCAGTTTACACACCAGGATCTCAGGTTTCGCACCAAACTCGCTCTTTTCGCACCAGTCTCGCAATTTTCGCACCAGGCTCGCACTTTTTGAGACCGTGTCGCAATTCTCGCACCAGTATCGCACTGTTCGTACCAGGCTCACGCTTTTCGTAGCAGACTCGTACCTTTCTCACCAATCTCGCATTTTTCGCAGGCGCCTTGCACTTTTCGCACAAGGCTCGCACTTTTCGCACCAGGCTCGCACTTTTCGCACCAGGCTCGCGGATTTCGCACCAAGCTCGCAGTTTCCGCATCATGCTCCTAGTATTTGCGCCAGGCTCGCACTTTTCGCACCCGGATTGCAGTGTTCGCACCAGGCTCGCTTTTTTCGCAGCCGCTTTTCGAACCAGATTCGCACTTTGCGCACCAGGTCCGCACCTTAATCCCATCTAAATCCCTCTAAACCCCGCTAAACCCCTCTAAAGCCCTCTAAACCCGTGTACACACGTCTAAACCCCTCTGAACCCCTCTAACCCCCTCTAATCCCCTCTAAACCCCTATACACCCCTCTAAACCCCCTCAAACCGGCTCTAAAGCCCTCTAACCCCCTCTAAACCCATCTAAACCCCTCAGATGTCCAGACTTAAGAACAGCTTCGCACAGGAAGGAGCTGCAGATGCTGGTTTCAACCGAAGGTAATTGCTGCTGACAACCTTCTACCGCTGCACCACAGAGAGAATACTAGCATATGGCATCTCTGTGTGGTATCTTAGCTGCGCGGAGGCGGAGAGGGGAGCTTTTTAGCGCGTCGTCCACAGAGCGCAGAAGGTAATTGGGACCCAGCTACCAGCCTTGGAGGGCATCTACTATACACTGTGCCTCAGGAAGGCTGTCAGCATTCACAAAGACTCCTCACACCCTTGCAATAGTCTTTTCGAATTTCTACCTTCCGGCAGACGTTGAAAGGCGTTCTACGCCCGCACCTCCAGACTTAGTAACAGCTTCATCCCCAGAGCTATAGATGCTCTGAACCGGCCTTGCTGAGTGCCCCCCCCCCCCCCAATGAACTGTCTCCCTCGGATTGTCACGTCGCACATCGACCCGGCAAAGACCAATTTGCACTTTATATTGTTTAACTGTGTTACTGTTTTCTAAATGTTTAGTTGATTAAGTTATGACACTAGCGCCCTCCCCCAACTTCCCATTTACTGATGCGATCCCCTAATCCCCGTTTACTGGTGTCCTCCCCTAATCACCATTTAATGCTGCGCTCCCCTAATTCCCTATTTATTAGTACCCTCCCCTAATTTCCCATTTACTGAGGCTCGCAATTTTCGCAGCAGGCTCGCACTTTTCGCAGCAGGCTCGCACTTTTCGCACCAGGCTCTCACTTTTAGCACCAGGCTCGCACTTTTCGTACCAGCTCGCACTTTTCGAACCAGGCTCACATTTTTCGCAGCCGGTTCGTACTTTTCGCAGCAGGTTCGCACTCGTTGCGCCACGTTCGCAGTTTTCGCAGCAGGCGGTTCGCATTTTTCGAACCAGACTCGCACTTTACGTAGCAGGCTCGCATCATAAACACCTCTAAACCTCTCCAAACCGCTGCATACCCCTCTAAACACCTGTTAACCCCTCTAGAGCAATCTACACGTCTATAAAGATCTGTAAACCCCTCTGAACCACTCAAAACCCCAACTAAACCACTCTAAACCCATCGAAGCTCTAAAGCCGACTAAAGCCCTCTATACCCCTCCAGACCCATCTAAACCCCCTCTAAACCAGATTAAAATCCTCTAACCCCCTCTAAAACACTTTAAACCCCTCTAAGGCCCTCTAAACCCCTCTAACGCCCTCTAAATCCCTCTCATGCCCTCTAAACCCCTCTATACCACTCTATACCCCTCTAATCCTCTCTAACCCCCTCTAAACCATACTAAACTCCTCTCAACCCCTCTAAACCACTCTAAACTCCTCTACCCTCTAAACCCCTCAAATGTCCCGAGTTAAGAACAGCTTCGCACAGGAAAGATCAAGACAGATGCAAACAGCTGGAGTAACCCAGCGTGACAGACAGCATCTCTGCAGAAAAGGGTCTCGAAAAGGAACAGTGCGAGTCCGCACTGACCAGCGACCCCCACACATCATCGATGTCCTACACACACTGGGGACAATTTACATTTAAACCAGTATATCTACAAACAGTGCGTCTTTGGAGTTTGGGAGGAAACCGAAAATGTCGGAGAAAATCCACGCGGTCAGGGGGAGAACGTACAAAATCACTGCTACAGACAGCACCCTTGTTCGGGATTCAACCCGCGCCTCTGGCGCTGTAAGACAGCAACTGTACCGCTCTGCCACCGTGCTGGATAGCTTGAGCTCAGAAACACATATATAACATATCGGGGCACAAAAAGCTGGATAACAGCGGGGCAGGCAGCATCCACGCGGTCAAGGGAGAACGTACAAACCGTGCAGACGGCGGCTGTGGTCGGAATCGAAACCTGGTCTCTGAACCTGTGAGACAGCAACTCTACCTCTGCGCCACTGTTTACTGGCGCCGTCCCCTAATTTCCCATTTACTGGTGCCATCCCCTTTATCCCCATTTACTGGTGTCCTCCCCATAATTCACCATTTAATGCTGCGCTCCCCTAATTCCCCATTTATTAGTGCCCTCCCCTAATCCCCATTTACCGAGGCTCGCTCTTATCGCACCAGGCTCGAAGCTTGTGCGCCCGGCTCGTAGTTTGCGGACGAGGTTCGCAGCTTTCGCACCAAGTTTGCATTTTTCGCACCAGCCTCGCAGTTTTCGCAGCAGGCTCGCACGTTTCGCACCAGGCTGGCGCATTTAGCACCAGCTCGCACTTTTCGCAACAGGCTCGCACATTTCGCACCAGGCTCGCACTTATACCACCAGGCGCGAAGAGTTCTCACCAGGCTCGCATCTTTCGCACCAGGCTCGCACTTATATCACCAGGCGCGAAGAATTCTCACCAGGCTCGCATCTTTCGCACGAGGCTCGCAGTTTCGCCTGCAGGATCGCAGTTTTCGCACCAGGATCTCAGTTTTCGCACCATGTTCGCAGCCTTCGCAACAGGCACGCATTATTTGCTGCCGGCTCGCACTTTTCGGGCCAGAATCGCACTTTTTGCACCAGTTTCGCAGTGTTTACGCCAGGGTCGCACTTTTCGCAACAGGATCACACTTTTCGCAGCAGGTTCGCACTTTTCGCAACAGACTCGCGCTATTCGCACCTGGCTAGCACTTTTCGCACCAGACTTGCGAGATAGCACAACCCTTGGTAGACACAATCCTTAGTAGACACGATCCGTGGTATGACCAAATCTTGGTAGAAAGAACCCTTGGTGGACATAACCTTCGTTAGACACAACCCTTGGTAAACAGAACCCCTGGCAAACACAATCCTTGGTAAGCAAACCCCTTGGTAGACACAACCCTTGCAGAACAGAGCCATTGGTCAACACGAACTTTAGTAGACACAGCCCTTGGTACACACCACCCTTGTTATACAGTCCTTTGTAGGCACAACGCTTGGTAAACACGACCCTTAGCCAACACGACCCGTGGCAAACACGACCTTTGTAAACACGATCTTTGGTAATCACGACCCTTGGTAAACATGAACCTTGGTAAACACGACCCTAGGTAAACAAGACCCTTGATAGACACAACCCGTTCTAGGTACATTCCTTGGTAGATACAAACATTGGTAGACATAACGCTTGATAGGCACAACCCTTGGTAGATGCAAACCTTGATGGACACCATCCTTTGTAGAAACTACGCCCTTGTTAAACGCAACCCTTTGTAAACGCAACCCTTGGGAAACGCAACCCTTGGGAAACGCATACCTTGGTAAACGCAACACTTGGGAAACGCAACCCTTGGTAAATTCAACCCTTGGTAAACGCAACCCTTGGTAAACGCAACCTTTGGTAAACAGAACCATTGGGAAAGCGGCCATTGGTAAACACAATCCTTGGTAAACGCCACCTTGATTAACGCAACCTTGATAAACGAAACTGTGTTAAACGAAACCTTGGTAAACACGCCCCTTGGTAAACACATCCATTGGTTAACACGATCACTGATAGACACAGCCCTTGCTAAACACAACTCTTGGTACACGCAACCCTTGGCAAACGCAACCACTGGCAAATGCAATCTTTGTCGAACGCAACCATTGATGAACGTACACCTTGGCGAATGCAACCCTTCGCAAATGCAACTCTTGGCAGTCTCAAACCTTGGCAAACATAAACCTTGATAAACACAACTCTTGGCCAACACGACCGTTGGCAAACACAATCCTTGGTAAACACAACCCCTAGAAAACACAACCCTTGGTAAACACGATCTTTGGTAAACACGAAGCTTGGTGAACACGACCCTTGGTAAAAAAAGGCCCTTGGTAAACACGACCATTGGAAAAACATGATCCTTGGTAAATACGGCAAACACTTCCCCTAGTAATCACGATCCCTGGTAAACACAACCCTTGGTAAACACGACCCTTGGGAAACACAACCCTTGGGTGAACACAATCCTTGGTAGACACGGTCCTTGGAAAGACACAAACATTGGTAGACATAAACCTTGGTCGGCACAACCCTTGATTGATGCAAACCTTGCTGGACACCATCCTTGGTAGACACTGCACCCTTGTTAAACGCAAAGGTTGAGCAGGTCCAAGTACATGTCCGAATTAGTTCTATGGGATCGTTCCATGATCTGTTTGGCACATTTGACAGCCCGTTCAGCCAGTCAATTCGACTGTGGATATTCAGGGCTGCTGGTGATGTGGCGAAAATCCCAGCGTGCAGCAAACTCTTTCAAGTGTTTGCTGGTGAATTGACTGCCAGTATCAGATATCAGTATGCAAGGAGCTTAGTCGTCTGCAAAATGGAGAGCGAGGTTCTGAACTACCCTGTGAGAAGTGGGGCTGTTAAGAAAATCGGTCAAGCCAGCCGGAATACGAGTAGACAAATACCAGGTACAGCTCGCCAAGCCACTCAAGTATGTCAGTTGCCAATATAGACCACGGGAGGGCAGTAGCCGGGTGTGAGATAAGTGGTTGCTTTTGTTGATGATGTTACACACTGCGCAGGATCCACATTCCCGAGGATGTATTCAGCCATACCATGCCAGTAAAACAGGTGTTTTGCTCGTAAGACAGTGGCTTCAGCGCCTGGGTGACCTGCATGGACAGCGGTAAAATACTTGCTGTGCAGCGAAGCAGGGACTACTGCCTTATAGCGTTTTACGATAATGCCATCCTGCACTACTAGCTCCTGCCGGGCGGCAAAGAAGGGCCGAACTGGCAGCAGTACATTGTAGTGTTTGGCCAGCCGCGCTTAATGACGGAGGCGAGCGACCGTAAGGTACTGTCAGCAGCAGTGTGGGCATCCAGGTCCTCCACGGGACGACGGAATAAAATGCACAGTCATTATGATAAAGCCGTCATCCGGTGAGGGTGGACCGTCGCAGGTGTTTCTGGGTGCACACGAGAGAGTGTCAGCCAGGTGCATATCCTTCCCACGTTTGTAGGTCAGAACAATGTCATATTTTTGAAGTTGCATCAACATCCGTTGAAGACGCCCTGGAGTGGTATGAATCGGCTGCTGACTAGAGGTTGGTGGTCAGCTTCAATCGTGACCGTATGTCCGAAGAGAAGTCGTTAAATTTCTTGCAGGCGAAAACGACCGCTTGCAGCTCTTTTTCAATTTGAGGGTAGCGTTGTTCTGTGTCAGTCATGGTGCGCGAGGCCAAGGCAACAGACTTGTTGCCGCTACGGTCATTTTGAAGACATGCTGCACCAAGTCCGTGTTGTGAGGCGTCGCAAGTCAGTGTGACCGGTCGTTTAAGATCAAAATATGCGAGAGTAGGAGCACACGACATCTGCTGCTTAAAAGTGTCGAACACCCTCGACACTTGCTCGTGCTAGGCCCAAGAAGTGTCTGTGTGTGTAAGCTGGTGCAGCGAGGCTGATATTTCACTGAAGTGTAGAATACATTTACTAAGGTAGTTCAACATGCCAAGTAATCTCTGCAGACTGAGAACGTCTGTGGGTGCTGGGAGCTCGTTGATGGCACTGATTTTCGCCGGATCAGTTTTTAGGCCGTCCTGAGTGAACACGGCCTATGCATTTCACCTCACTTACACTTAATTCGCATTTTTCTGGGTTTAGCTTGACGTTGATAGCATTGGCGCGATCCGGGACCTTTGTCAGATTATCATCGTGTTCTTCACTAGTTCGTCCAGCCACGAGGATGTCATCCACAACAATGGAGCACGGGTCACCTGCAAACGATTGCTCCACAGCTCGTTGAAATACTTCACGAGCAGTGCTTATGCCAAAATCATGCGAATAAATTTGTATCGCCCGAACGGTGTGCTGTAGGCTGTTAACTTAGAGGAGTTGCTTTCCAGTGGAATCTGCAGAATGAACTCTTCGCATCTAGTACTGTGAATAGAGTTGCTTCAGCCAGCTGCGCTGCAATCTCATCCACAGTGTGCTTGGGATAGTGAGGTATTCGTCAAACTCCAGGATCTCTAGTTTTCTGGGAGCTGAGGCCATGGTATAATATACACCGGAGAAATTAACAAACTAAAATATAAGCAATATAATTCGGCACGGAGTGATTCCGGGTTTTCTGACACCATATCGCACATACCTTCTCTCCATAGATGCTGCCCCACCCGCTGAGTTTATCCAGCATTTCGTCTACCTTCGATTTTTCCATCATATGTAGTTCTTTCTTAAAGACTGTGTTGAATAATGTTATTTTGCTGCGAGTGTTCAGGGCGATGAGGCTCTGGCAATCTCCCACTGATTTCACATCAGCAAGCGGCCAGTTGATCGGTAAACGAGTCTGGACATGACAGGAACCGGGCGGACGAGCGCCGGCAGTCGAAGGAAGGGAAGAAACGAAATGGGAATATATTAAGTTATCTCTAAGTAGATCGTGAAACAGTGGTTAAATATCAACTTATAGCAACTGCAGATAAATAATTGTCTCCTATAAAATACGGGACCTCGAGAGAATATTGTGTTTTGAGGTGACAGTTGCGCGACAATCGCTGAGATTTGGCTGCATAAAAAGTTGGAAAGAAAATAATCTGTTACTGCGTGGAACATATTTATGTTCTCAGTGAAAATCATCTCGATTTCCACTGGCCTTCCTGTGCAGAAGGTCCCTGGCATTAACCCTGCACAACCCAGCTCTGATGTAAGATCCAGCTGTTCCTTATTCCGGACTGATTCCACAATTGAACCGGTTGATTGAACCGGAAAGTTTCCCGCTGACTGGAGGCCAAGACTATAGTTCCTCCAGTTAATCACTACCGTGTTATGTTTTGTTTGTTTGGAGATACAGCTTGGAAACGGGCCGGTCAAACACGGAGAATGTTCGGTACTCTTTTACAGAATGGAAAATATTCAGCTTGAAATCTCCTCTCGTTCTGTAGATGGTGCCCGATCAGCTGCATATTTTTTAGTCATTCGGATTTAATTTCGAACTTACCACTGTGTGTTTGTTTTGATTTTAAACTAAAATGTGTCCCATTTCCTTGAAATGAACAACACATAGATTTAATGAGGCGATGTTACCAGGAAGTTCCTGGGAGTCAACCTCTCCGCCGACCTGTCTTGGACCCACAATACCTCAACTCTGATCAAGAAGGCTCACCAGCGTCTCTTCTTCCTGAGGAGACTGAAAAAGGTCCATCTGTCTCCTCAGATCCTGGTGAACCGCTGCACCATCGAGAGCATCCTTACCAACTGCATCACAGTTTGGTATGGCAACTGCTCTGTCTCCGACCGGAAGGCATTGCAGAGGGTGGTGAAAATTGCCCAACGCATCACCGGTTCCTCGCTCCCCTCCATTGAGTCTGTCCAAAGCAAGCGTTGTCTGCGGAGGGCGCTCAGCATCGCCAAGGACCTCTCTCACCCCAACCATGGACTGTTTACCCTCCTACCATCCGGGAGGCGCTACAGGTCTCTCCGTTGCCGAACCAGCAGGTCCAGGAACAGCTTCTTTCCGGCGGCTGTCACGCTACTCAACAACGTACCTCGGTGACTGCCAATCACGCCCCCCCCCCCCCCCCGGACACTTATTATTAATTATTCAAATCATTTGCTGTGTCGCTCTTCCAGGGAGATGCTAAATGCATTTCGTTGTCTCTGTACTGTACACTGACAATGACAATTAAAATTGAATCTGAATCTGAATCTGAATCTGAATCTGAACAATACATATATTGGCGACTGTGACACGTCTCAAACTTGGATTTGGTCGGCATTACTCCCACCGCGTGACTTTCACGCTCTGATTCGTTGAATTCCAATACTGATTATTTACTATTGAATTTGCAATTTAAGCAAAATATTGCCTTTTATCTCTTTCCCATTTTGTGGATAGGTATGTGATAAATAGCGGGTTGTATTTCGGATTTGATTCGGCTAACGGCCTCCAACCAGCTATGCCGTTCGCCACGTGAACCAAGTGGCCCCTGACCAGCCAAAAGCCCTTCACGTTGTAACTTAAATCGAGAGCGATACATTGATCTACACTTTCCACATCAAACATTCATCCACCGAGGGATAAGTGAAATTATTTCATATTATGTGGAAAGAAACTTGTTTGTTCAAGAGAGTGTGATTAACATTTGGGTTCCGTCATTCCCCGGACCCCACTGGAGAGTTGGAGGGCGTATTAATGAACATCTGCACCGCGCTGTAGCTCAATTTTGCTCCCCGGACTTAACGCCGATACTGTGACTGTTCCAGATGGGACGGGCAGCAATTCTGTACGTCAATGAAATCATCTATCCGATCCTGGCGGCGTTTGGTATCCCTGGTAAGCTGTGATTGAGTCGCTTAATGCATTACTGATTCAACTCTACAGGGGTTGAGTACTCTGATAGTCTTTTTTGTAATCCCCTGCACTACAACAAACTGTACTCCGATCAGTACAGCCAAATCATCCGAATACACATCGCTGCAGCGTCGCAATGCACAATCAAATGGACAGGAAACAGAATAGAAGATATTCGGATAGACGTATTAAGAAAGAACAGCGGGTCGAATGAAAGCAGCGTCGTAAATGGGGGCAAACGCTTGACTCTCCAACGAACGGATATTGGAAAAACTAAACTGATGAGTTTTTCAAGAGGTCAGAATTCATGGATGGTGGGTCTCACAGGTCTGCAGCGCAGTAGAAGGAGACATTGATAAGGACGTGTTTGTAAAAGACCGAGAACATTGCATTGGATCATAAAGTACTGGAGTAAGTCAGCGGGTCATGCGGCATCTCTGGCGGACATGGATAGCCGACGTTTCGGTCGGGTTTTGTCTTCAGATCCCATGACCGGGTGAGTTCCTCCAGCGTCTACAGTTATTCGTGTTTCCAACATATTGGAGTTGAGAATTAACTAGTAGGCGAGCGATGAGTGGTACAAGTTGGTGAGCAAATGAGACAAAAGGACAAAATGGTGATGGTGCCGCTGATTGTAGGTGAAGGAATCTTAATCTGCCTTCTGTATACTGTCCTCCTCCACTATCACCAGCCGATAAGAAATCTTCACCCTCGCTCAGACATCACTACTGCTTCCGTCTATTCGGGCTCCCTTGTTGCTTGTTAACGCAGGCACCACTTAAATCTCTCCAGAGCCACTCTCTTCACTGCACCGTAAAACGAGTCCACCGAAATGTTGCACCTCGTCTCATTCTCTGTCACCTGCAGCCCGAGTATTTTCAGCAATAACTTTCCCATTTCAGTTATCAAGATCGCTTAGTTTTCTCTCTGCTTGCCATTTTGATTGATAATGAAACCACAATGGTTTTAAAGAACAGAAGGGGAAATTGAAGTGGTTTAATTAGAACGCGGGAAACTACCTAAACCTGAAAACGAAATCGCATTTGCTAGAAAACAGAAGGGGCACATCACGGGTTGGTGCTTCAGATCAAAGGCCATCCCTTCAATCTCTGATGGTCACCGTCAGTCCAGATGATGAGTCTTGGCGCTAAAGCGTGAGCATTTTTCAGTTTGAGTTCTTGGACCTAAAGCCTATTTCCAGATTATTTCGTTGTTTTTCTTGTCGTGCAAAGATACAGAGTTTTATTTTCAGATTGATTACCTCATATTGGCGTTTCGAGAGTATTTTGGGACTGGCGGCATGATTACGCTGTTTTTAAAATGAAGCTGATAAAATCACTTTGTCTGTGCAAAGTGGTATTGAATGAAGTGCGGCAATGAGCGCTTTGAATTCCAATTGAGCACGTTTCGTGCTCCGTCTCGTTTTATGTCATTATACATAAAGTAATGCAGCACGGAATGGCATCGACCTGGGATGGCATCGACCTAGGCTTGTATTCACTGGAGTTTAGAAGGATGAGGGGGGGGGGGGGGGGCTGGTCTTGTAGAAACATATAAAATTATAAAAGGACTGGATGCATGAAAAATGTTCCCAGTGTTGGGTGAGTCCAGAACTAGGGGCCACAGTCTTAGAATAAAAGGGAGGTCATTTAAGACTGAGCTGAGAAAAAACTTTTTTCCCAGAGAGTTGTGAATTTATGGAATTCCCTGCCACAGAGGGCAGTGGAGGCCAAATCGCTGGATGGATTTAAGAGAGAGTTGGATAGAGCTCTCAGGGCTAGCGGAGTCAAGGGATATGGGGAGAAGGCAGGCACGGGTTATTGAAAGCGGACGAGTAGCCATGATCATATTGAATGGCGGAGTTGGCTCGAAGGGCCGAATGGCCTCCTCGTGCACCTATTTTCTATGTTTCTATGGAAACAGAGCCTCCGGTCCAATTTGTTCATGCCGTCCAACATGCCCAATCTACACTCGTTCCATTGGCACGCTTTTAGCTCATTTTGTTGGAAACATTCCTGTCTTCGAATTTGCCCAAATGTGTTTCAAGTGTTGTTTTCTTATATACCTCAAAAACCTCATCTGCCAGCCCGTTCCCTACACTCACCACTCTGTGGTATATCTTCATAGTAAGTACACCCCTTGATTATGCCCATCAGCCCGTGTGCCAACGCGTGTATTTATATGACGACCCAGAGTACGTTCAGACAGGAAGTGAAGAACGCGTTAACTATTTAACCGGGGTTATTAGTAAACGCACGAAACTGGCGCGGCAGTGGCCTGGAACCAGACTTTTAGGATGTGACGCCGACCTTCGCTTCTTTCTTCCACAAGATCGTGCTGTTCTGTACCTCTTGCCCTTTCACCGTTTCTGACCCCTCATGCTTCCTTGCAGCCCTCAAACCTTATCTTAATTCCATTATGTTTAGTGGTTCCATTGAAATAGTAATTCCATTGCATTTTTGTTCTTCCTTCAGCGAACGTGCTGACGGCTGTGATCCTACACCGGGGAAAGTGCGGGCTCTCCAGAGGAATCACCCGTTACATGGTGGCGATGGCAATCTCCGACCTTCTCGTTATAATCTTGCACGTGTTACTCCGGGAAATCTACATTTACTACGTCCCTAACTCCTTCCTCTCCCTCAGCGCAGTTTGTCCTTCTAATGTGTACCTGCGGATCGTCACCGTGGACTATTCCGTCTGGTTAACCGTGTCCTTCACCTTTGACCGTTTTGTCAGCATTTGCTGCCCGAAGCTGAGACTCATCTATTGCACGGATAGGACGGCCGCCGCGGTCATTGTGTCCATGTGCGCGCTGTGCTGCATAAAGTACATCCCCTTTAACTTCATGTACGAGTCACGCTTCACTGTGGACAGTGTCAAGTGGGGGTGCCGACCCAAACCCGCCTACTTCACCTCCATCTGGTGGGTGGCTTTCTCGTGGATGTGCAGCATCTCTCTCTCCTTCCTCCCCTTCCTTCTAGTCCTATTGTTTAACGGGTTGACGGTCAGGAACATCGTTGCGGCGAGCAGAGTCCGCCGGCGCCTGAAGGCACTGGATGGCAAGGACACTGAGACAGAGAATCGGACAAAGTCCATTATTTTGCTGTTCACTGTGTCCGGCGCCTATATACTGCTGTGGGCAACATCGACTGTGACCTACATTTCCACTCGTGTTACTGTGAATTTCGTGGGCGGGGATCAAACAAGCCCCTCTTACATCGCCAATGATGTGGGGGTCTTGCTCATGCGCATCAGCTCGTGTGCCAACACTTGTATCTATGGGATGACCCAGAGTAGATTCAGACAGGAAGTGAAAAACGCGGTTAGATATTTAACTGGGGCAATTAGTAAACCTGTGAAACTGGCGCGGCAGTGGTCTGGAACCAGAGTTGAGATGTGACGCTGCCCTTCGCTTTATTCTTCCACAAGATGGTGCTGTTCTGTGATCTCGATTTCACCCAGAGCCGACTCGTGGAATAGGACTCTTCCTTATTTTAATGATTTTACCTCGTGGCCCCCTTATTTTCACTCGTTCAAAAGCAGCGAGCCTTTCACCTGTTTAAAACCATTCACGCATACTATCTTGGTACTTAAGCTTTGGTAATAATGAAACATAAATTATCTGGGCGTCACGGTGGCGTAGCGGTAAAGATGCTACCATGCCGCGCCACAGACCCGGGTTCGATCGTGACTACGTGTGCTGTCTGTGCGGAGTTTCCACGTGCTCCCCGTGACTTGCGTGGGCTTTCTCCGAGATCTCCAGTTTATCTCACACTTGAAAGATGTACAGGTTTGTAGGTTAATTGGCATCGATATACATGTTTTTTTCAAAATGTCCGCTGGTTGTAGAGTATTGTGTATAATTGTGTTAATGTGCGGGGATCGCTGGTCGGTGTGGACTCATTGGGCTGAAGGGTCGGTTTCCGCGCTGTATCTGTAAATTAACTCCCGCACGTGGAAGCAGCATCCCCTCCCCCGCCCCAAAAATTCTGCCATATATTCTCGGAGCAGCATCCACGATGGGTCCCTCCATTGTTCGCGCCAGTCCTCCTTGCCCTCGCTGATCCACCTCGCTCTCGGTACCTCCTTGCTCTGGGTGGCACGGTTCAGTCGTCACCGGTTGGTCCGCGGAGGGTGAGCCGGGCTTATCGGGCGGCTCCTCCGTCGAAGGTCCGAGGCGGGCGCGTCCTCCTTGGTCGTCAGTCCAGCGCGGGCCAATCCTTCTCAGTCGCCTGACCGCGGACGGCAAGTCGTGCATTCTTTCCGGGAGTGTGCCGGCCCGCCACTATTGTATAATTTTGTGTTGTGTAATATTCTCAACCAACTTGCTTTCATCTCTCTTTCTTGTACACATATCCCGTTTTCACCTCAACCTCACTTCCCAATCCACTTCCACCTAAATTCCACCCTCAGTCTTCACAATTCACCTATCCTTAGAGTCATACATAGAGTCAGCGTGGAAACACGCCCTTCAGCCCAACTTACCCACACAGGCCAACATGTCTCAGCTACAGAAGTCCCACCTGCCCGCGTTTGCACGCTATTCCTCCTATCCGTGTGTCCTATCCATGTACCTGTCTAACAGTTTCCTAAACGTTGAGATAGTCACTGCTCATCTACCCCAACTGTCAGCTTGTTTCATACTCCCACCACATTTTGTCTGAAAACTTTACCCCGCCGCTTCCTATTAATTCTTTACCCCTGTTACTTTAAACCGATGTCCTCTGGTCCTTGATTCGCCTACTCTGGGCAAGAACCAAGATGCATCTACCCGATCTGTTCCTCTAATTATTTTATACACGTCTACAAGATCACCCCTCGCCCTGCTGCGCTCCAAGCAATAGATTATCAACCTACTCAACCTTTCCCTATAGCTCAGACTCTTAAGTCCAGGCAACATGTTCCTAAATCTTCTCTGTACCAATTGTAGCTTGCCACATCTTTCCTATAACATGGTGCCCTGAACTGAACACAATACTCTAAATGCAGCCGCATCGAGATCTTACACAACTGCAACATGTCCTCCCAACGTCTATACTCAATACTCTGATTGATAAAGGCCAATTGACAAAAGCCTTTTTGACCACCTTATCTACCAACTTCAATGAACCATGCACTCTCGCTCCTGGATGCCTCTGCTCTACAACGCCCCATCATTCCTTAGCTTCTATGGTCAAACATTTTTCATAATTTTCATCTCTGGCCTTAGTCCAACCATTTCCAATCAAACCTTCTTTCACCTACCTCCGTCTATAAGTTACCAGACTTTGGCCCGATCATCTCTCGTCCTGTCTTCTCGTAATAACCCTTTCCCTCCAGTACCATTGTGCCTGGCGTTTGTTCCAACCATCTGCCTAACAACACTCACCCCCTCGCCTATATCGATCTATTACGTGCGATACTTTGCTGTGTCTCTCGCCTTCCAAGCCCCCCTCCCTCACGGAACAGTACAATCTATCTGAGGAAGGGTCCCGACCTGAGTCGTCACCTACTTCTGTTCTCTCGAGATCCTGCCTCATTCCTACACAGTTCTAGTTTGAATTCAACATCCGTAGTAACATGTCTGTACCATTTGCTTGCTATTTTTGCGTCATTTGCTCGGTGCAATTTGTACGCTGTCGTCAAATAATGCTGAAGACACCGTGTAACCTTCATATTTGCATCTTATTGCAAGAAATAAAGATGTTGCATTAAAAACACTGAACCTGAAAACATGCCTCAGCTTTTTTAAAATCACATCAGATTTCATCCATTCTCGGTTTATGATGACTGGATAATGATTTGTGTTCTGGGCAAAGTCTAAGCGAAATATGTTGGACACGTTTTCCACGCAGCGAGTGGTGGGCGTCTGAAAGGCTCTGCCGATGATGGTCGTTATAACAGACACGATGAGAGCGTTTAGACTATTTTCAGATAAGCAGGCGGATGCGCAGGAATTAAAGGCATATGGAACACGTGCTGGCAGAGGAGTTTCGTTTAGCTTGGCATCATGTTCAGCAGGGAACATTTTCGCAAAGTGGTTTGATGTCGAGGCATCCAATGCGTAGTATGGAACGTACGGGTCAGGCAGCATTTTTGGAAAGATGAGGCACAGCTTACATTTCGGGTCGAGAATATTTTTCAGACTATTTTCTGATACGGGGTCTCCAACCGAAACGCCACCTACTACTATTATCCAGAGGCATCTAGTGCATTAATTCTATTTTGTTTCTCATTTGTGATATTCAGTACTATTTCCTTCGTGAATGCTTTTATGTAACATAATTTATCACCATTGCGCTACGTCCCCCCCGCACGTGTGCACGAGGAATACGCACATATGTACACACCGGTAAACATACACCGACGGGGGCTTCGGTCGTCGGCTGCGGGGGGATTTGAGCGCCCCGACTGCGGATGGTTTGACTGCTCCGACCGCGGGAGAACAAGAGGAAGCAGATTTAACTTTATTGCTTTCCAACACAGTGAGGAATGTGGAATACACTGTGATGGATGTTTATGTTCACTTTTATGTGGTTGTGTGCCTTGTTGCTTTTCACTCAGTATGATAACTACAATTTCACTGCACCGTAATTGGTACACACACACGCACACCCCCCCTCACACACACACGCACGCACGCACGCACGGACACACACGCTCACATACACCCACACACACACACACACGCACGCACACACACACACACACACACACGCACATATATAGGCACTCACATAACACACCGACACGCACGCACGCACACACACGCACCCAGACGCACACACGTACAAACACACGCGCGCACACACACACACGCGCGCAAACACACACCCACACACGCACGCATGCACACACTCCCACACGTACACACGCACACACGCGCGCGCACACACACACACGCACGCACACACGCGCACACACACGCACGCACACACGCGCACACACGCGCGCGCACACTCGCTCACACACACACACACACACACACACACACACACACACACACACACACACACGCACATACACGCGTACACACACACACACACGCTTGCGCCGGCTATCCAACAATGGACGCTGGGCATGTGGCTATAGTGTTTAAAGCCTGTAACGTATTGATTCTGAAGAAGGTTCTCGACCCGAAACGTTATCCATTCCTTCTCTCCAGAGATGTTGCCTGTCCCATATTCCAGCATTTTGTGTCTCTTTGGCGATAATGTCTGTTGGGGAGAACTATGGGACCCGTGCCCATAATGCTATTAATTGATAGTACCTACGGGAAAGATGAATTCATCCACGTGTTAAAATCGTAAATTGGGGGGAAGCTAATTCAGCTCCGAGGTCGATACCTGGGATCGTGGACTCCGCGATGGTAAGTCCGCAGGCGACCGCGGTGGAGCTTCTCGAAGACGGTCTCCGCCAACTCCTCGACGTTAGTCCGCAGTGCAGTCGGAGATACGACACGGAAAAATTCGCAGTTCCGTCGAGGAAAGAGATTAGAAACAGTTTCCTTAACCCCCCCCCCCCCCCTCCACCCCCACATAAAACAACATAAAGATCACTAAAAAAATCATACATTGAACACGTACTATTAAACGCAAAGGAAATAAAGGACAGGCTGCCGCTGCTGGTGGGATTACACATGGAATACGGTAATGCTGATAGGGGAGGTTTTTAGAACTGTGGTGGGAGGCGTTCAGGGTCGGCAAGTTTCCATCATACTGTCACTGTGTAGCCCAGCATTGGCAAGTCTAACAAACTCAGGCTGACGAGGGACATTGAAAGACTGTCCAGGAACATGGCCGTGATACATGTCGTCACAGGTAGCTGGAATCAAACTGATCCCTCGCGGATTTACGGGTTATGGAGTGCACTTAAGATGGAAATGAGGACGGCAAAACAGGTACACGATATATTCTTGACAAATGTTAAAGACATTCCCCAAACGTTTCTGTAAATTAATTATGGGGAAAGTATTGCAATGGCGCAAAATAACTCACTTAAACACCAGTGTGGTCATCTGTGTATTGAGCGGCAGGAATTGAGCGTGGTCCTAAAGAAATTCTTCGTGTTCCTATTTAGGGTGGAGTTCATGGAAGCTTGGAAATTTACGGAAGAGAGCGATGATGCCCTAAATTATATTGGTATAATGGAAGAGGGGGAGTTTATGGTCGTGATAACCCCCCCCCCCCCCCCCCCCCACCTGACCTATGACGTTCCCCTATGGGGAAACAAGGAACAAATGACGGTGCTCTGGCTGAGATGTCTCCGGTGTACTAGTGAAAGGTTGTGCATGTACCGAAGAAGGGGTGTATGGAGAAGCCAGGGAACTGAAGGCTAGTGGTCCACATAGGTGGCGGGAAGCAGGAGGAAAGTATTCAATGAGACATAATCTAACTGCATTTTCGGGTAAAAAACGAGAATTAATTATGGGTAGTCAACATGGCTTTGTGATCGGGACTTGGTTGTAGAGTGTCCAGTACGGGATCGGAAAGGGGAGTTAAAGTGTTTGGCAACCGGAAGATCAGTAGGCCGAAGCGGACTGTGCGAATGTGTTCAGCGAAACGATCGCCGAGTCTGCGCTTGGTGAGGCCTTGGTTCACGTGCACCTCCTCTAACCTCGTCTACTGTATATCCGGTGAACCAGCTGTACATCGGCGAGACCAAGCACCGACTCGGCGATCGTTTTTTTCTGAACACTGTCCGCCTCGGGCTATGTAATCTCTTGGTTGCCAATCGCTTTAACACCCCCCCCCCCCCCTTCCCATTCCTGTACTGAGCTCTCTGCCGTGTCAGAGTGAGTCCAAAAGTAAATTAGTGCAACAACACCACATATTTCGCTTGGACAGCTTACAACCCAGCGATATGAATGTAGGTTTCTTTTACTTCAAGTAACACTTGCATCCCCGCTCTTTTGGCCCTTCCCCACCCTCGTCGTCGTACTAGTTGTAGTCTCGGCCTGTTGAGTTTCGCTGCATTTACAACTCGTTATCACCTCTCCCACATCCAACAATGGACCAATGTGGGACTCCACATTTCCTTGTTTATATTTGCTTACTCCATTCATTTGTCCTAAGCACTGTCTATATCTCTAGTTCCCTTTCCCCCCTACTCACAGTCTGAAGAACGGCACCTTTTCATTTTCCCAGAGAGGCTGTCAGACCAGCTGAGTTTCTCCAGCGTTTTTGTGTCCGTACGGTGTAACTGGTATTCTCTTGAACATTCTTCGCGCTTCCTTTAGAGCTGGGTCGCACACGTACGTGTTGGGCCAGACCTGCGGTGTTTTCTTCCCTCAAAGGTGATACTGCGAGAGGACGATATCCACTCCGTTAAACTATCCGTTTTCTTCATGTTCAAGTGGCTATTTCAATACCTGCCAAACGCACCTATCCACCGCCACCTTAGGTAGCCCACATAGAAACATAGAAACATAGAAACGTAGAAAATAGGTGCAGGAGGAGGCCATTCGGCCTTTCGAGCCAGCACCGCAATTCATCGTGATCATGGCTGATCTTCCGCTATCAATAACCCGTGCCTGCCTTCTCCCCATATCCCTTGATTCCACTAGCCCCGAGAGCTCTATCTAACTCTCTCTTAAATCCATCCAGTGATTTGGCCTCCACTGATATCTGTGGTAAAAACGTTTTTTCTCACCTCAATCTTAAATGACCTCCCATTTATTCTAAGACTGTGGCCACTGGTTCTGGAATCGCCCGTCATTGGGAACATTTTCCTGCATCTAGCTTGTCCAGTCCTTTTATAATTTTATATGTTTCTATAAGATTCCCCCTCATCCTTCCAAACTCCAGTGAATACAAGCCTAGTCTTTTCAATCTTTCCTCACATGACAGACCAAAACTATACACAATACTCCAGATGTGGTCTCACCAGAGCCCTGTACAACTGCAGAAGAACCTCTTTACTCCTGTACTGACATCCTCTTGTTATGAAGGCCAACATTCCATTAGCTTTCTTCACTGCCTGCTGTACCTGCACCCGAACTTTCAGTGACTGATGTGTAAGGACTCCCAGGTCTCGCTGTACATCCCCCTTACCTAACCTAACCCCATTGAGATAATAATCTTCCCTTGTTTTTGCCGCCAAAGTGGATGACCTCACATTTATCTATATTATACTGCATCTGCCACGCATCTGCCCACTCAGTGACCCTGTCCAGGCCCCCCTGCAACCTCCTAATATCTTTTTCACAATTCACACTGCCACCCAGCTTTGTTTCATCCGCAAGCTTGCTAGTGTTGCTCCAAGTTCCCTCTTCCAAATCATTCATATATATGGTAAACAGTTGCGGCCCCAACACCGAGTCTTGCGGCAGTCCACACGCCACTGTCTGCCATTCTGAAAAAAAACCGTTCACTCCTACTATTTGCCTCCGGTGTGCCAACCAATTTTCTATCCATGTCAAACCCCTACCCCCAATACCATGTGCTCTAATTTTAGTCACCAGTCTCCCGTGCACGACGTTATCAAAGGCTTTCTGAGAGTCTAGATACTCTACATCCACTGGCACCCCTTTATCCATTTTACTTGTCACATCCTCAAAAAATTCCAGAAGATTATTCAAGCATGATTTCCCTTTCATAAATCCATATTGACTTGGACTAATCCTTTTACTGCTATCCAAATGCTCCATTATTACCTCTTTAATAATTGACTCCAGCATCTTTTCCACCACCGATGTCAGGCTAATTGGTCTGCAATTCCCCTTTTTTCTCTCTCGCTCCTTTCTTGAAAAGTGGGATAACGTTAGCTATCCTCCAATCCACAGAAACTGATCCTGAATCTATTGAAAATTGGAAAAATATCACCAATGTGTCCACTATTTCTAGAGCCACCTCCCCGAGGACCCTGGGATGCAGACCTTCAGGCCCAGGCGATTTATCATCATTCAGTCCCACCACCTACCCAATACTATTTCTCGCCTAATTAAAATTTATTTCAGTTTCTCTACGCCGTTAGATCTTCTCTCCTCCATTACATCTGGGAGATTGTCTGTGTCTTGCTTAGTGAAGACAGATCCGAAGTACCTATTCAACTCTTCTGCCATTTCGTTGTTGCCCATAATAATTTCACCCGTGTCTGCCTTCAAGGGACCCACATTTGACTTCGTTACTCTTTTTCCCTTAACATATCTAAAGAAGCTTTTACTGTCCTTATTTATATTCCTGGCCAGCTGCCCCTCGTACTTCATCCTTTCAGCCCGTAATGCCCGTTTTGTTTCATTCTGTTGTCCTATGAAAGTTTCCCAATCTTCTGGCTTCTGGCTACTGTTTGCTGTGACATCTTTTCTTTTAGTTTTATTCTATCCCTAACATCTGTTGTCAGCCACAGTTGCCTCCTACTCCCCTTAGAATCTTTCTTCCTTGTTGGAATGAAATGATCTTGCATCTCCCGGATTATGCCCAGAAATTCCTGCCGTTGCTGTTCCACCGCCATTCCTGCTAGGTTCCCTTTCCAGTCTACATTGGCCAGCTCCCCTCTCATGCCTTCATAGTCCCCTTGTTCAACTGCATCACTGCCACTTCAGATTTAACGTTCTCCTTCTCAAATTGCAGATTAAAACTAATCATATTTTCATCACTACCTCCAAGCGGTTCCTTTACCTCGAGTTCCCTTATCATATCTGGTTCATTGGAGAACACTAAATCCAGAATTGCCTTTTCTTTGGTCACCAGCAGTGTCCTTGACCTCCTACATACTGCAAGCATCACACTGAATCAGCTTGCTTGACATCTCCTTCTATCACCTCTCCCTCTCCAGCGTGTTGGGTAACCTCCTCTCCTCAGCCGAAGACTCTCGAGCCAAAGACTGACACTTCACTCACAGGGCACTTGCCTCACAAGGCCGCTCCCTCACTGCCGCTCCTTAAGAGCTGTCTTGCTTTTATTGACTGATAAATTGCCTAATTTACCAATTTACAAACCAAGTTCTCCAGTTTCCCCCCTCTGACTGACTTCCTACTCTCCCCCCACTCGGACTAGAGCCAAGCAGTGTTTTCTCCTGCTTTTCTTTGTTGCTGTTGCTTCCAAATCCACGGGAGCTCTGACTAAAGTCTGCCTGTGCTTTGCCTCTCGTTTTCAACTTTCACCCGCTGACTCACATCTAACTCTCCTCCCACTCGGTCTAGAGCCAATCAGAGTTTTCTCCTGCTTCTCTTTGTCGCTGTTGCTTCCAAATCCACCGGAGCTCCGAGTAAAGTTGACTATTTGGGGTTCACCATTGACTCAACTAACATGTCAGTGACTCTGCCTATGGCCAAAACTTTAGAAATAATGGAGGTCTGCAGCAATCTGACAGATGAACAGGAACCCTCCATCCGACGAGTGGCTACTGTTATTGGCAAATTAGTGGCGGCCTTCCTGGAGTGCAATTTGGACCTCTACTTTATCAGAATGTGCAACGGGCTAAGGAACAGGCACTCAAAAAACATGCAGGTCATTTTGATAGACCGATGTAGTTGCCAGTCGAAGCTATCACCGAGTTGCAATGGTGGATAACAAATATCTCACGTTGTTCTGGTAACATTCTGAATAAACAACCTTCAGTTGTTTTGCAAACTGATGTGAGTGCTTCGGGATGGGGAGCGACTGATACCAATTCTAGCTGCGGCGGCAGATGGACTATGCAAGAGGCATTAATCCTGCGGATGCATAGGATAAACTATATAGAATTGTTGGGCGCATTCTATGGCCTAAAAGCGTACTGTTCAACAATGCATGATTTACATGTTCAGCTCCAGATTGACAATACCACAGCTGTTGCATATATTAATCACATGGGTGGAATTAAGTAATTATCATGTGATAATCTGGCTAACCTCATCTGGCACTGGTGTATTACTAGGAACATCGGGTGCTCAGCAATCTACCTGCAAGGTAGAGATAACATGGTGGCAGACACCAGGTCACGTAAGTTTAATGACAACACAGAATGCATGCTGAATCCAAAAGTTTTAAAAAAGATTGTCACCCAGTATGGATTGCCAGACATAGATCTGTTTGCATCCAGGCTAAATTATCAGTTACCTAAATACGTCTCGGTAACCGGATCCAGGGGCAGTAGCGGTGGATGCATTCTCGCTACATTGGGGAGATAAGTTCTTTTACGCCTTTCCCCCATTCTACTTTATCAGTCAATGTCTCACCAAAATTGAGCAGGACTCTGCTTCAGGCGTTTTGGGAGTCCCCGACTGGACTGGACTACAGCCCCTCGCCGCCGCCCCTCGAGCGTCTCGTGCGCAAGATCTCACGGAGAATCTCCCTCCGCCTCGCCAGCCCCCCCCCCCCCCCCCCCCCCTCCCATGCCACGAGACCACCGCCAAGCAAGATTAAGGGCCTAGAGAAGATTTACAGCCCGGATCTGAGGTGACAGGCCAAGTCGCAGCAGAAACAGGCCCTTCCCCGCGGAAACAGGCCCTTCCTTCAGCCCACCGAGTCCGTGCTGACTAGATCGGCGATCGCCCGTTCACGCACTAGTTTAGTTTACAGATACAGCGCGGAAACAGGCCCTTCCCCACCGAGTCCGCGCCGACCAGCGATCGCCCGTTCACACACTAGTTTAGTTTAGAGATACAGCGCGGAAACAGGCCCTTCGGCCCACCGAGTCCGTGCCGACCAGCGATCGCTCGTTTCCACTCTAGTTTAGTTTGGAGATACTGCGCGGAAACAGGAGGCAAAGTCGGCCATTTTGAAGCAGGCCAAAAACTCTCGCCCTCCTCTCCCTGCTTCAACTATTCCCCTTTTACTTTAGAGATACAGCGTGGAAACAGGCCCTCCGGCCCACCGAGTCCGTGCCGACCAGCGATCGCCCGTTCACACTAGTTTAGTTTAGTGATACAGCGCGGAATCTCATGTATTCGCGAGTCCTTCCCCACCGAGTGCGTCCATGCCGTCCTCTAGTGTGTGTGTGTGTCCGGGAGAGAGAGAGAGAGGGGGGGGGGAGAGAAAGAGAGGGAGAGGGGGAGGATAGAGAGAGTTTTGGAACGTTTTGAAAACGTTTTGGAGATCTTGAGGGAGAGAGACAGACAGACAGACAGACAGACAGACAGACAGACAGACAGACAGACAGACAGACAGACAGACAGAGAGGTGGGGGACAGAGACAGAGAGGAGAGAGGGTGAGAAATGGAGAGGATGAAAGAGAGACAGAGAGACAGAGTGGCAGTGAGACAGAGAGAGAGAGAGAGAGAGAAAGACAGAGAAAGAGAGAGGAAGGGAGAGAGAGAGAGAGAGAGAGAGAGGGGGGGGGGTGAAAGAGAGAAAGAGAGTGGGGGAGCTACAGTGAGATACGTAGAGAGAGAGAGGGGAGAAAGAGAGGGAGAAAGAGAGAGAGATACGGAGAGAACGAAAGAGAGGAGAGAGAGTGTGTGTGTGAGAGAGAGAGAGATAGGAGAGAGAGAGAGAGAGAGAGGTGGTAGAGAGAGAGAGAGGGTGAAAGACAGACAGAAAGACAGAGAAATAGAGAAATAAAGAAAGAGCAAGACGAGGTGAGAGAGAGGGATAGAGACAGAGGGGGGAGAGAGAGTGTGTGATAGAGAGGGAGAAAGACAGAGAGAGAGGGTTAGAGACAGAGGGGGGAGAGAGAGTGTGTGTGAGAGAGAGAGACAGACAGACAGAGGGAGAGAGAGAGAGGGAAATCACAGGCCTTCAGGCCTTGTGGTTGAGTGAAACTTAGCCAGTTGCCGAGGGAGACAGAGGCCTGAGGCCTTGTGGTTGAGTGAAGCCTGTTGCCTAGCCAGTTGCCGGGGGAGACAGAGGCCTGAGGCCTAGGTTTTGAGTGAAGCCTGCGGCCTATCTGGTTGCCGAGGGACCCAGATGCTGAGGACAAGCCTGCGACGCTGCCCGCTGGCCCTCTGGCTGGCGCTGGGCCTAGATGGGGTGGGCCTGGCCTGCCTCCTGGCCGAGTCTGCGCCGCCGAGCGATTGCCTGTTCCCAAACTAGTTTAGTATAGAGATACAGCACGGAAACAGGCCCTTCCCCACCGAGTCCGTCTGTGCCGTCCACTAGTGTGTGTGTGTGTGTCCATGTGTGTCCGTGTGTGTGTGTGTGTGTGAGTGTGGCCAGCGCGGACTCGGTGGGCCGAAGGGCCTGTTTCCGCGCTGTAGGTGACACACCTGGAGATAAGTGATCTTTGAATGCGGAACAAGTTACCTGATACCTGACCAACCTCTTCCTGTCTCCGTCAAATACCCCTTCATCGAGTTCGCCCTGAAGTCAGGTTTCAAAGTCTAATGGGTGAGAGGAGAGAGAGAGAGAGAGAGAGAGAGAGAGAGAGAGAGAGAGGGGGGGGGGGGGGGAGATAGGGAGAGAGAGAGAGAGAGAGAGACTTCACCCTGAAGTCAGGTTTCAAAGTCTAATGAGTGTGTGTGAGAGAGAGAGGGGGGGGGGGGGAGATGGAGAGAAGGGGGAATAGAGAGAGTTTAGGAAAGTTTTGAGGATGTTTTGGAGATCTTGAGGGAGAGAGAGAGACAGACAGAGAGAGAAGTGAGAGAGAGAGAGAGAGAGAGAGAGAGAGAGACAGAGACAGAGACAGAGACAGAGAGAGAGGGGGGAGAGGGAGAGAGAGAGAGAGACAGACAGAGAGAGGCAAGAAAGAGCGAGAGAGAGAGAGAGAGAGGGGAGAGAGAGGAGAGAGAGAGAGAGAGAGAGAGGTGGGGGACGGGGACAGAGACAGAGAAAGACAGAGAGAGGAAGGGAGAGGGGGAGAAAGAGAGAGAGAGGGTGAGAGAGAGAGGCCTAGTGGTTGAGTGAAGCTTAGCCAGTTGCCGGGGGCAACAGCGGCCTTCACGACTAGTGGTTGAGTGAAGCCTGTGGGCTAGCCAGTTGCCAGTGGAGACAGAGGCCTGAGGCTTAGTTTTTGAGTGAAGCCCGCGGCCTATTTGTTTGCCGGGGGAGACAGATACCGAGGGCAGGCCTACGACGCTGCCTGCTGACCCTCTGGCTGGTGCTAGGCCTAGACGGCGTAGGCCTGGCCTGCCTCCTGGCCGGTCTCTTCGGGGACCTTTGCCGCCGGGGCCGGGACTACGGAGACATGCTGGTGTACATGGGGGCGATCAGTGTGCTGGCCACCCTGCTGGGATGGGTGCTGTGGTACGTGGGGGACATCGAGCTTGTCCCTGCCGAGCTGGGCCTGGACTACCGCCCCTCGCCGCCGCGGTAGTTTGGAGATACAGCGGGGAAACAGGAGGCAAAAGTCAGCCATTTTGAAGCAGGCCCCAAACTCTCGCCCTCCTCTCCCTGCATCAACTATTCCCTTTTTACTTTAGAGATACAGCGCAGAAACAGGCCCTTCCCCACCGAGTCCGTCTGTGAGGGATAAAGTGATTAAACCCCACTATTGTAAGTATTCCGGAGAGGATTCTAACTTGTAAACAGGATTCTAACCGATAGAGGCCAGGGTGAGGATGCTGACACAGCTGGGAATGAGGTTATCAGAACTGTCCTTGAGTGAGGATGGATGGCATTGTATAGCGGTAAAAGGAGAGTGATGGATGGGACCCTTGTGAGTAGAGGCTAGCTTTAAAACTGAGAAAGGTCAGTTGGAGGTGAGAAACGCAGGCCAGGTCAATTGCAACTGGGCATGCTTAATGAAATAAATGAATATTACTTACATACCCCTAGTCGAGAAATTGCTCATTACCATGCACATGCTATGTATGATGTGGGTGGTACTGGGGGATGTACCTATAGACCGTGCACCTCAGTGCTCTGATTGGGAAGAGCCAGAAGGGGAGGTTATGCCAGCAGAATTGTGTGCATAAAGGGGCTTTACTTTACTGACTTTGGTGTGTCTCAACTTGGAGAGGCACCCGATTCTGCAGACTCGCAAATAAAGCATCTCTTGTTTCCACGCTTTAGTCTCTGAGTACTGATTGTGAGCACAACCTATATCTCACAAAGTGGGGGCTCGTCCGCCATCACCATTCCGGCCGCTTGGCAGAAACACGGAAGAAAGGGAAGGTGAACCCTGCTGATTTCAGCAGTCTCTGATCTCATTGCTTGCCATCAGCGGTTTTAGCGATATCCGGACAAGGGACTCGGGAAACAAGAGGGAGTGTCGGAAGAATAAACAAGGGACGGTCGAGCGATTCTTGTGCATAGGGCCCGGGTAAGAAAACTGACTATTAAGTATTGCCCGGGCGACCGAGGGTCTATCGGACGGGAATAGTACGATAAGACAATGGGTAAGCGGAACGGAAAAAGTGAGGGTCCGGGGAAACAGGACAAGGCTCACACTGGTAAAGAGCCGCACGTTCCGCCCGATAGTCCGTTGAGGCGAATGTTGCACAGGTGGGGTGATGGGAGGACTCATGGTAAGAGTAAGGAAACAATGATAAAGTTTTGTTATTTTGAATGGCCAAAGGAACCTATCCGATGGAGAGCGGTGTGGTGGCCAAGACTGGGCTCAAATGAGGACTGGGTGAGACAAACTTTGAATGTTTTTGTGAATGAAAAAGAACTGCCAAATCAAATAGAAAAGGATTATGCCTAGTGTTGGAAACCGTATAATGGGATGTTCCCGTTAAAGACAAAGAAAGAGCAGGACAAATCTGACTGGCCCCCCATTGACGATGACCACCTACGACGTCTGCCCCCCCCCCCCCCCCATATGGACCCCAGCCCCCAGTCCCACCCCATCAGCTCCAGCTTCATCTGCTCAGGCGGTCCCACCAACTCAGACTGTTCCGGCAGTCAACCTGCCCGCCCCTTCCTCCGAAGAGACAGATAGCAGAAAATCACGAAAAGCGGGGAAGAAACAGGATGACAGAAACCCTGATTCGAACGCAGAAAGTGAAGGGGAGAGCCAGTCAGAA
Source organism: Raja brachyura (assembly GCA_963514005.1). Next base: position 22,133,509 of record OY740805.1, on the reverse strand, counting down.
AAGGAAAAGGAAATAAAAAGGGAGGAGGAGGATGGGACGGGTGGTGCCTCAGGCAGTGGTCGGGTGACTGGATCTCAAACCAGGACAGCCAAACCAGTACCAGGACGATCTGTGCAAATGAAGCCCCTAAGAGAGGTCCCGTTAGGGGGAAATGCAGGAGGGATGGGATTTGTAAATGTGCCTCTCACCAGCATGGAGGTCAGGAACTTTAAAAAGGAGATGAAACGTTTACTGGAAGACCCCTTGGGACTGGCTGAACAACTAGTTCAGTTCCTAGGGCCAAATATATATACATGGGAAGAAATGATGTCAATAATGGGAAGTTTATTTACTTCAGAAGAAAGTCAGATAGTCAGACAGGCCGGAATAAAGATCTGGGAAAATGGGTTGCAGGCTCCGGGGGTAGCAGCAGAAGACGCGGGAGCAGGAAAATATCCCCTTGCCGCGCCAGATTGGAGTAACCAAACAGAAGCAGGGAGGAAAAGCATGAGAGATCTCAGGGAGATAATAATCAAAGGGATCAGAGAAGCTGTCCCCAAGGGACAGAATTTCGAAAGAGCTTTTGAAAACCAGCAAAACAAAGACGAACCTCCGACAGTGTTCTTACAGAGGCTGAGGAGGAACATCCAGCGGTATTCGGGAATAAACTCTGATTCAGACGCAGGTCAGCGGTTGCTAAAGGTTAATTTCGTAACCAAATCATGGCCAGATATTAGAAAGCAACTGGAAAAATTGGAGGATTGGAATGACAAACCATTAAATCAATTGTTAACAGAGGCTCAGAAAGTATATGTACGACGGAATGAGGAAAAACAGAAGGGAAAGGCAAAAATGATGTTGCAGGCAGTACAGCAAGTGGTAAAGAAGAAGGGAGACGAAGGTGATAGAAGGCCGGGCGCTCATGGAGACCGGGGAAGGGGAAAAGGCAGAGGCAGAGGACGAGGAAGAGGTGAATGGAGGGACCAAAGTTGGGGTCCCCGGGAAAACAAGGAACAAGGATCAGGAGGGTGGTACGCGGGGCCGTCCCGGTGTTACAATTGTAATGAGGAGAGTCATTTCAAGAGGGAATGTCCCAGGCTACGACGGGAGGTGCAGTCGTACGCACTCATGGAGCAAGAATAGGGAAGTCGGGGGTCCCGCTCCCTGGGGTGTATGGGACACACACGGGAACCTCTGGTAAACTTGAAATTAGGACCCCAGGGAGAGGATATGGTATTTATGGTAGATTCGGGAGCGGAGAGATCAAGCGTAACTAAGGTACCGGAAGGAATGGGATTGGGCGAAAGATAAGTCAGAATCTCGGGGGTAGGAGGGAAAGTGATGACTGCCCCCGAGGTAGAAGGGGTAGTAGTAAAATATGACAATCGAGAAGCCATGGAAGACTTAATCTTGGTATCCCAGGCAGGGATAAATCTGATGGGGAGGGATTTGCAAATTCAATTAGGAATGGGAACAGCCCCCATTGGGGGACAGATAATAGTCCAACTGTATAAACTGACCACAGAAGACGAGGAAAGAATAGTCTCACAGGTGTGGGCCAAGGAAGGAAACCGGAGAGGGCTACAGATTCCACCCTTGCGAATAGCTCTGAAAGAAGAAAGTGAGGTAGTACATGTAAGACAATTTCCAATTTCTATGGAAGGAAGGGAAGGAAGGAAAGGACTTCAGCCAATTATAGAAAACTTACTAAAGGACGGTATATTAGAGAATTGTATGTCCCCATACAACACACCCGTACTCCCCGTAAGGAAGACCGACGGGACGTTCCGACTGGTCCAGGACCTTAGGGAATTGAATAAGGTAGTTAGAGCTCGACACCCGGTAGTTCCGAACCCGTATACCATAATGGGACGGATACCCGCTAACCACAAGTGGTTCAGTGTGGTAGATCTGAAAGACGCTTTTTGGAGCTGCCCGCTGGCTGCAGAGAGCAGGGACCTTTTTGCATTTGAATGGGAAAACCCAGAGACACGAAGGAAACAGCAGTATCGGTGGACTGCGCTCTCTCAGGGATTTACGGAATCCCCGAACCTGTTCGGACAGATATTAGTAAGTATCAGACAAGTATTAGAGGACGTCCCGAGGACTGACGAGACACAGATGTTGCAATATGTGGACGACCTGTTACTATCAGGGGAATAAGAGGAGCCAGTTAGGGACGCAACCATAACCCTCCTAAACTTTCTGGGGGGAAAAGGGGTTGAGGGTGTCTAAAATTAAGTTACAGTTTGTGGAACAGGAAATTAGATATCTAGGACACCTGATTAGCGATGGGAAAAGGAGAATAAACCCAAAAAGAATAGCGGGAATTACCGGACTGCCGATACCGAAAAACAAGAAGGAGATCAGGAAGTTTCTTGGACTGATTGGATATTGTAGATTATGGATAGATGATTATACCCGACGTTAGGTTTTTATATGATAAGTTAGGTGAGGAAAATGAGAAAGTAAAGTGGGAATCCAGGGACGAACACCAGTTTAGGAAACTAAAGAACAGTTTGATCACCGCACCTGTACTGGCCCTCCCGTCTATTGATCAACCATTCCATCTCTTTGTAAATGCAGAAAATGGAATTGCGCTGGGAGTACTGACCCAAGAGAAAGGAGGGAAGCGGTTGCCCGTCGCGTTGCTCTCAAAACTCTTGGACCCAGTATCGCGGGGATGGCCAGTATGTATTCAAGCGATTGTGGCAACAGCAGTATTAGTGGAAGAAAGTAGGAAACGCACATTTGGAGGAACCCTGGTAGTGTCCACTCCCCATACGGTCCAAATACGGTTCTAGAATGTTGAAGTACGAGGTTCTACTTATGGAAAAGGACGATTTGACTATCATAACGGACAAAAACATGAACCCCTCCCAGTTTTTGTACTCGGCGGGTGCTGAGCAGGAAGGGGAGTTACGAGAACATGACTGTAGTGAGATGACCATATAACCATATAACAATTACAGCACGGAAACAGGCCATCTCGGCCCTTCAAGTCCGTGCCGAACAACTTTTGTCCCTTAGTCCCACCTGCCTGCACTCATACCATAACCCTCCATACCCTTCTCATCCATATGCCTATCCAATTTATTTTTAAATGATACCAACGAACCTGCCGCCACCACTTCCACTGGAAGCTCATTCCACACCGCTACCACTCTCTGAGTAAAGAAGTTCCCCCTCATGTTACCCCTAAACCTCTGTCCCTTAATTCTAAAGTCATGTCCTCTTGTTTGAATCTTCCCTATTCTCAAAGGGAAAAGCTTGTCCACATCAACTCTGTCTATCCCTCTCATCATTTTAAAGACCTCTATCGTCCCCCCTTAGCCTTCTGCGCTCCAGAGAATAAAGACCTAACTTATTCAACCTATCTCTGTAACTTAGCTGTTGAAACCCAGGCAACATTCTAGTAAATCTCCTCTGTACCCTCTCTACTTTGTTGACATCCTTCCTATAATTGGGCGACCAAAATTGTACACCATACTCCAGATTTGGTCTCACCAATGCCTTGTACAATTTTAACATTACATCCCAGCTTCTATACTCAATGCTCTGATTTATAAAGGCTAGCATACCAAAAGCTCTCTTTACCACCCTATCTATATGAGATTCCACCTTCAAGGAACTATGCACGGTTATTCCCAGATCTCTCTGTTCAACTGTATTCTTCAATTCCCTACCGTTTACCATGTACGTCCTATTTTGATTTGTCCTGCCAAGGTGTAGCACCTCACATTTATCAGCATTAAACTCCATCTGCCATCTTTCAGCCCATTTTTCCAACTGGCCTAAATCACTCTGTGGACTTTGGAAATCCTCTTCATTATCCACAACACCCCCTATCTTGGTATCATCTGCATACTTACTAATCCAATTTACCACCCCTTCATCCAGATCATTGATGTACATGACAAACAACAAAGGACCCAACACAGATCCCTGAGGCACCCCACTAGTCACCTGCCTCCAACCCGACAAACAGCCATCCACCATTACCCTCTGGCTTCTCCCATTCAGCCACTGTTGAATCCATCTTGCTATTCCTGCATTTATACCCAACAGTTGAACCTTCTTAACCAACCTTCCATGAGGAACCTTGTCCAAGGCCTTACTGAAGTCCATATAGACAACATCCACTGCTTTACCCTCGTCAATTTCCCTAGTAACCTCTTCAAAAAAATCAAGAAGATTAGTCAAACATGACCTTCCAGGCATAAATCCTTGTTCACTGTTCCTAATTAGACCCTCTTTATCCAGATACTTGTATATATTATCTCTAAGTATCTTTTCCATTAATTTGCCCAGCACTGAAGTCAAACTAACCAGTCTATAATTGCTAGGTTTACTTTTAGAACCCTTTTTAAACAATGGAACAACATGCGCAGTACGCCAATCCTCGGGGACAATTCCCGTTTCTAATGACATTTGAAATATTTCTGTCATAGCCCCGGCTATTTCTACACTAACTTCCCTCAATGTCCTAGGGAATATCCTGTCAGGACCTGGAGACTTATCCACTTTTATATTTTTCAAACGTGTCAGTACTTCTTTTACTTTGAAACTCATAGTATCCATAGCTACTCTACTAGTTTCCCTTACCTCACATAATTCAATATCCTTCTCCTTGGTGAATACCGAAGAAAAGAAATTGTTCAATATCTCCCCCATCACTTTTGGCTCTGCAGATAGCTGTCCACTCGGTCTCTCCAATGGACTAATTTTATCCCTTGTTATCCTTTTGCTATTAATATAGCTGTAGAAACCCTTTGGATTTACTTTCACCTTACTTGCCAAAGCAACCTCATATCTTCTTTTAGCTTTTCTAATTTATTTCTTAAGATTCTTTTTACATTCCTTATACTCGTCAAGCACCTCATTTACTTCATGCTGCCTGTAATGATTTTTAGATCTCCCTCTTTTTCCGAAGAAGATGTCCAATTTCCTTTGAAAACCAGGGCTCTTTCCAATTTTTACTGGTTCCTTTCAACCGAACAGGAACATAAAGATTCTGTACTCTTAAAATTTTCCCTTTAAATGTCCTCCATTTCTCCTCTACATCTTTCCCATAAAACAAAATGTCCCAGTTCACTCCTTTTAAATGATCTCGCATCTCGTTAAAGTTAGCCTTTCTCCAATCAAAAATCTCAACCCTAGGCCCGGTTCTGTCCTTCTCCATAATTATATTGAAACTAATGGTATTGTGATCACTGGACCCGAAGTGCTCCCCAACGCATACCTCCACCACCTGTCCCGTCTCATTTCCTAACAGGAGGTCCAGCACTGCCCCTACTCTAGTAGGCACCTCTATGTATTGCTGCAAAAAACTATCCTGCACACATTTTACAAACATTTTACATATTTGCTCTTCCAATTCTCGTTCCCCATTTGGCGGTCTATAATATACCCCTATAAGTGTTGCTACACCTTTCCCAGTTCTCAGTTCCACCCAAATAGCCTCCCTAGATGAGCTCTCCAATCTATCCTGCCAAAGCACTGCTGTAATATCTTCCCTGACTAGCAATGCAACACCTCCACCTTTTGCCCCTCCAATTCTATCACACCTCAAGCAACGAAATCCTGGAATATTTAGTTTCCAATCACAGCCCTCCTGCAACCATGGTTCACTGATCGCCACAACATCATACTTCCAGGTGTCTATCCAGACTCTAAGATCATCCACCTTTCTTACAATGCGCCTAGCATTAAAATATGCACATTTAAGAAACCCCCCATCTCTTATTCTCTGTTTATTTCCTTTTTTTTCTTTCTCCTCTTGTGTCCTTTTCTGCTTCCTGCCTCCCATTCTGTCTACTAGCTTTTGCTATTTGCATCCCTCGCCCCAACCATTCTAGTTTAAAGTCTCCCCAGTGGCCTTTGCAAATTTCCCCGCCAGGATATTTGTCCCCCTCGGGTTCAAGTGCAACCCATCCTTTCTGTACAGGTCCCACCTACCCCAAAAGAAGTCCCAATGATCCAGAAACTTGAATCCCTGCCCTCTGCACCAGTCTTTCAGCCAAGCATTTATCCTCCACCTTGCTCCATTTCTACTCTCACTGTCACGTGGCACAGGCAGTAATCCTGAGATTGTTACCTTTTTGGTCCTTTTCCTCAACTCTCCTCCCAAGTCCTTAAATCCTCCCTTCAGGAACTCTTCCCTTTTTTTTCACCTATGTCATTGGTACCTATATGTACCACGACCTCAGGCTCCTCTCCCTCTGATTTGAGGATATCTTGGACACGTTTAGACACGTCCAAGACCTTGGCACCAGGGAGGCAGACCACCATCCTGGTCTCCCGACTGCGTCCACAGAATCGCCTATCCGACCCCCTAACAATAGAGTCCCCAATTACTATTGCCCCCCTCTTTTTATTCCCTACCTTTCGGAGCAACAGGGCCGGTCTCTGTGCTGAAGGCCCGTCCGCTGTCGCTACCCCCGGGTAGGCTGTCACCCCCATCCGTACTCAAACAGGAGTACTTATTTGCCAGGTGTACTGACATTGGAGTACTCACTCGTTCATGCCTCTGCCTCTTGCCCTTCCTTAGCGTCACCCACATGTCTCTCTCCTGTGGTTTTGGAGTGACCACGCCCTATAACTCTCCTCTATCACCTTTTCACTCTCCCTGACCAGGCAGAGGTCATCGAGCTGCTGCTCCAGGATCCTAACACGGTCCCTTAGGAGCCCCATCTCTCTGCACCTGATGCAGATGTGGACGTCAAGAGGGCCATCCGACACCATGACCTACCACACCTGACATGCTGTACAGTACACTGCTCTGGCTGACATTCTCTCGCCTTACCCTGGATCCGATACCAGTATAATATAACGGAAACTGCTGTGAGAAATTAGCAGGTATCTGACTCAAACAGCTGCTCCCTCTTGAACTTTAACCTATACCTTTATTATAGAAACCAAAAGCACTGTACCTTTACTAACCCCCTGTACCTTTACTAACCCCCTGTACCTTTACTAACCCCCTGTCCCTTTACTAACCCCCTGTCCCTTTACTAACCCCCTGTACCTTTACTAACCCCCTGTACCATTACTAAAACACTGTACCTTTACTCACCCCCTGTCCCTTTACTAACCCCCTGTACCTTTGACCAGAAAGCCTAAATACTAACCAGAGGTTCCACCCAATCAGCTACTTCCTCTAGTCTGCTTCCACCAATCAGCGGCTTCCACCAGAAACCTCCCTATTTAGTATGGAATGTTCCGGATTTAGGTAAAAACAAGCCCCTGACCCTCCTCCACTCGCTCCAACGGTCCCGGGCCTCTGCCTGAACAAGCCCCGCGCTGGGTTTATGTACTCACCGCCCCTGACCCTCCCCCACTCGCTCCAACGGTCCCGGGCCTCTGCCTGAACAAGCCCCACGCTGGATTTATCTACTCACCGCCCCTGACCCTCCCCCACTCGCTCCAACGGTCCTGGGCCTCTGTAAAAACAAGCCCCGCGCTGGATTTATGTACTCACCGCCCCTGACCCTCCCCCACTCGCTCCAACGGTCCCGGGCCTCTGTAAAAACAAGCCCCGCGCTGGATTTATGTACTCACCGCCCCTGACCCTCCTCCACTCGCTCCAACGGTCCCGGGCCTCTGTAAAAACAAGCCCCGCGCTGGATTTATGTACTCACCGCCCCTGACCCTCCTCCACTCGCTCCAACGGTCCCGGGCCTCTGCCTGAACAAGCCCCGCGCTGGGTTTATGTACTCACCGCCCCTGACCCTCCCCCACTCGCTCCAACGGTCCCGGGCCTCTGCCTGAACAAGCCCCACGCTGGATTTATCTACTCACCGCCCCTGACCCTCCCCCACTCGCTCCAACGGTCCCGGGCCTCTGTAAAAACAAGCCCCGCGCTGGATTTATGTACTCAACGCCCCTGACCCTCCCCCACTCGCTCCAACGGTCCCGGGCCTCTGTAAAAACAAGCCCCGCGCTGGATTTATGTACTCACCGCCCCTGACCCTCCTCCACTCGCTCCAACGGTCCCGGGCCTCTGTAAAAACAAGCCCCGCGCTGGATTTATGTACTCACCGCCCCTGACCCTCCTCCACTCGCTCCAACGGTCACGGGCCTCTGCCTGAACAAGCCCCACGCTGGAGTTATGTACTCACCGCCCCTGACCCTCCTCCACTCGCTCCAACGGTCCCGGACCTCTGCCTGAACAAGCCCCGCGCTGGAATTATGTACTCACCGCCCCTGACCCTCCTCCACTTGCTCCAACGGTCCCGGGCCTCTGCGAACATGACTGTAGTCAGATAATAGAACTCCAGACAAAGAGTAGGGAAGATTTAGAGGAACTACCACTTGAAGAAGGGGGAAAGATGGTTTATTGACGGTTCTTCCCGCTGTATAGACGGAAAGAGATATAGTCGGTAAGCTATAATAACAGGAGAAGGGTTTGGGGAAGTGGAGACAGGCAGGTTGCCAGGTGGTTGGTCAGCACAATCATGCGAATTGTATGCATTAATAAGGGCATTGGAACTATTGAAATGAAAAGAGGGAACTGTGTATACCAAGTATGCCTTTGGGGTGGTACACATCTTTGGGAAAATATGGAAGGAGAGAGGGATGATCACAGCCAGAGGAAAAGAGTTGGCTCATGAGCAGTTAATTGAAAAAGCCTTGGAAGCACTACATTTGCCAGAGAGAATAGCGGTGGTCCATGTAGCAGGCCACCAGAGAGTGAATTCGCTGGAAGCTAGAGGGAATAGAGCAGTCGATAGTGCCGCTAATACAGCGGCGACAGAAGGAACGGTAAAAATGCTGTCTCTGATATCGTCGAGAGAGGGAATAGAGAAGATACCTGTATTCTCGCAGGAGGAGGAGGATAAAATGAATGAATTGGGTGCCCGGCGTTCCACGGATGGTAAGTGGTGGACGCCAGACGGAAAACAAATAATTACCAAGGGACTGACGAGGGATATGATTAAACAACTACATTCGCTATCGCACTGGGGAGCTCAGGCTTTGTGCGACATGATACTACGGACCTACGCCTGCCGAGGCATTCATACTTTAGCCAAGCAGGCGGTGTCTGGTTGTGTAGTATGCCAAAGGGTGAATAAGAAGGTATGAGAGCTGTCCCAGGGGGAGGACAACAATTGGCCATTAGACCCCTCCAGAGAATACAGGTGGACTTTACAGAACTAACAAGAGTACAGAAGTGGAAGTATCTTTTAGTTGTAGTGGATCATTTCACCAGGTGGGAAGAGGCATTTCATACAATCAATGCCACTGCCCAGGCGGTAACTAGGATACTGCTGGAACAAATCATCCCACGGTATGGAGTCATTGAATCCATATATTCTGATCGAGGAACCCATTTTGCTTCCAAAGTGCACCTGTTAATTTGTAGCTCCTTGGGAATAAACTGGACGCTACATACTCCGTGGCACCCCCAGAGTTCTGGGGTCGTGGAACGGAGGAATGCCACCCTCAAAATTCAAATAACTAAACTAATGGAGGAGACAGGGCTACCCTGGACTAAATGTTTACCAATTGCTTTATTAAGAATACGAACGGCACCCCGAAAGGATATTGCGGTGTCTCCTTATGGAATGTTGTTTGGATTCCCTTAACTTGGAAAGGTGGAAGGCACACCAACCTTTGAAGGAAGTGATGTGTTCTTGAGGAACTATTTACTGGCAGTGTCTCGTTCCCTTACAGAATTAAAAGCTAAAGGACTATTGGCTCAAAGTCCACCACTCGACTTCCCGATACATGCTGCAAAGGCCAGCGACTGGGTACTGGTCAAGAATTGGAAGGAGGAGAAACTCCAGCCCCGGTGGACCGGCCCATAACTAGTATTACTGACAACCGAGACAGCAGTACGAACAAAAGTAAAAGCGTGGACCCACGCAATCCCGGTTAAAGGACCCGTTGACCCACCCGCTCCTGATAAAGATGAACAGTGGATGGTGAAGCCAAGGGATAAGCCCCTAACATTAACTTTTAGAAAAAAATAAATGTATAACTAGCAGTATGAAAGGAGCAGTTGTGGTATTGTTTGCTCTGCATGTAATCATGGTAAAAAGTATTAATAACTGTGATAAATGTTGCCATCCTATCAGATACGGAGGGCAGACAACCAGATCATTTACCTATCATTCCCATGTGAACGATGCTTGCTATAGCCTGAGGACTAGAACTATTTGTGAGGACGGGGGAAAGCAGTATTATATGGTAGAGAATAGGGGAGATGTAGGGGGGTTTGGGCACGTTACCTGCCCAAAGCGGAAGAGATTGGTTTGTATGACTAGGATAGGACAGTTAGGTCTCCCTTTCCATGCCTTAAGATGGGCATTAGACAAAGTGAAGGAGGAAGTAATACAAAGGTTAACGAAAGTAGTAGTCACCAAGTCTCCCCCTCCCCTACCTACTCAGCCTCAATTGCACCAGACAATGTATGAAGAAATAAAGAAGCAGATTGAGATCCCTGAAGGAGGGAACAACTTGTTTGTGGACTTTGCCCTCCGGATAGCTGGAACCCTGAATGTGACTAACAGTTGGGTCTGTGGCGGACCACTGATGAGCTCACTTTGGCCGTGGAGAGGATCCATTGTTGAAGTATGGGACCTGATGGAGTGGAACCTGACAGTTTGACAAGACCGACATCCCCAAGCATGGGTCCTGACAGATGCTCCGGGTGGGACTGAGTGTATCGCTAGGCCCTGGGTAAAGGATGCCGTCCTAGTAGGCAGCAGCCCTGCCAGAGCATCGTCACCCAGTGGCCCAATCAGTCCCGAGTGTGGTGGCCAGAGCAGCCTAGATGGTATCCGACTAAGAAAGAGGGGAGAAACTATTGGCTCAAAGTCCACCACTCGACTTCTCGATACATGCTGCAAAGGCCGGCGACTGGGCACTGGAAGGAGGAGAAACTCCAGCCCCGGTGGACCGGCCCATGCCTAGTATTACTGACAACCGAGACAGCAGTAAATGCAATAAATGTGTAGCAAAAGAAAAATGGAGGATTGTGAGGGATAAAGTGATTAAAGCCCACTATTGTAAGGATTCAGGAGAGGATTCTAACTTGTAAACAGGATTCTAACCGATAGAGGCCAGGGAGAGGATGCTGACACAGCTGGGAATGAGGTTATCAGAACTGTCCTTAAGTGAGGATGGATTGTCAGTAGGGACGAGTGATGGATGGGACCCTTGTCAGTAGAGACTAGCTTTAGTTCAGATAAAAAAAACTGAGACAGGTCAGTTGGAGGTGAGAAAACTAGGCTAGGTCAATTGCAACTGGGCATGCTTAATGAAATGAATGAATATTACTTACACACCCCTAGGGGGGGGGGGAGAGAGAGAGATTCCAGAGAGTGATCCCATAGAGATGCTGAGTGGTTGAGTGAAGCCTGCGGCATCTCTGGTTACCGGGTGGCGTCAGAGGCCTGACGCCTAACGGTTCAGTGAAGCCTGTGGCCTATCTGGTTGCCGGGAGAGTCAAATGCCGAAGACATGCCTGCGACACTGCCCGCTGGCCCTCTGGCTGGCGCTGGGCCTAGACAGGGTGGGCCCGGTCTCTTCGGGGACCTTCGCCGTTGGGGCCAGGATTACGGAGACATGGTGGTGTACACGGGAGCGATCGCCGTGCTGGACAGCCTGCTGGGATGGGTGCTGTGGTACGCGTGGAACATCGAGCTGGGCCCCGCCGAGCTGTCCCTGGACTACCGACCCTGGCCGCCGCCCCTCGAGTGTCTCGTGCGCAAGATCTCATGGAGAATCTCCCTCCGCCTCGCCAGCCCCCCCCCCCCCCCCCCCACCCCCCCGTGCCGCGAGACCACCGACGAGCAAGATTAAGGGCATAGAGAAGATTTACGGCCCGGATCTGAGGTGCGAGGCCAAGTCGCAGTACCGCGCGGAAACAGGCCCTTACGTCAGCCCACCGAGTCCGTGCTGACTAGACCAGCGATCGCCCGTTCACACACTAGTTTAGTTTGGAGATACAGCGCGGAAACAGGCCCTTCGGCCCACCGAGTCCGTGCTGACTAGACCAGCGATCGCCCGTTCACACACTAGTTTAGTTTGGAGATACAGCGCGGAAACAGGCCCTTCCCCACCTAGTTCATGCCGACCAGCGATTGCCCGTTCAGATACTAGTTTAGTTTAGAGATTGGTTCTGAGACTGATGACACAGCCATTCATGGTTATCCCCAAATGCAGCAACTTGTTGGTTCACCCTGTGACAGGAGAGAGTCACCCTTTACATGATCATATTAATCTGTTGATTGGCAGATTCTGATCAGACCGTGCCAGGGGCTCCGACTATCGAGTCGGACCGTGGATGTGCTTACAGCGGCCTGGAGGGATACTAAAATACAATACATATACCATATTGAGAAATGGGAAATGTTCTGCTCACAGTCAAATATATCTTATCACACTGCAGGCATACCTGATATATTGGAGTTCCTTGTTACATTACATTTTGACGAACAATTAAGTTATAGTGCCATTAATAGTGCTAGGAGTGCATTGTCCTCCTATTTATGGCAGGGGTCGGGACAACATTCTGTCGGATCTCATCCATTGGTGTCCCGATTCATGAAAGGTGTTTTTAACATGAACCCTCCCAGACCTACATATACGGAAATCTGGGATGTGAGCATAGTTCTCTTTGGCAATGGACTCTAATTATATCTCCGTCTTTCCAAAAACTAACACTTAAAGTGGTCATGCTCATGGCACTCGTTTCAGCGCAATGGGTCCAGACATTGCAAAAGCTACGACTGGACAGCATGCATTCTTCTGCAGATAATATTACGTTTTATGTATATCATCTAATCAAACAAAGCAGGCCAGGGACGTACGGGACCAAAATTAGCTTTAGCGCATACCCCATTGATCTGAGACTATGTGTAGTTACGCACCTGCGTCAATATATTGAGGTCACCAAGAGTCTTAGAGGGCCCAAAACAACGATGCCCATCTGCCACAAAAACCTCATAGAAAGGTGTCGGTACAGACCATTTCGAGATGGTTGAAACAGGTTTAGGATTGTGCTGGAGTAGACACTGATGTGTTTAAATCTCACTCCACCAGGGCAACATCAACATCAGCAGCAAGGGCACTGGACGTCCATTTAGACCAAATCCTCGGGGCCGCAGGATGGTCCAATGAAGGGACTTTTCAACGGTTCTATAACAAACCTGTCCTCACGACGGAAGGATTTGGGCATGCTATTTTGGTTTCTGTTTCGTAATTTCCTCCTGGGAGAGAGGGGTTGTTATTGATCCTTTTTTGTTATTAAAACATTAATTTTTATAATTCAAACAATGTTCAATACATTATTTGTTTATCCTGTGTCAACCGAAGCAGTGTGTCACACTCACGTGACTCCGAAGTAAAATAGTAAGATTAAACAAGAATTTACCAGTTTGAAGTTTGATCTTTATTTTTTGCGGAGTTACGGTGAGCGATTACAAGCCCTCAGCTCCTGGCCCTCATAATCGCGAAGATAATCTGGTAGTTCTAGTCTTCTGAGCCTTACTATATTACTTCGACTGCGGTTACTGTGATTTCATGCCGCTGCTGTGAAGATTGATGCACATGCGCACTGGCGGGCCTTCTTCACGTAATCGCTGACCGTAACTCCTCATAAAATAAAGATCAAACTTCAAACTGGTGAGTTCTCATTTAATCTTACTATTATACGCATTAAAAAGTTACGCTCTGTGTTGTTTTTAGCAGACTAGAGAAACATTGGAATGCTGACACACAGCTCCATGACGAGACAGTGCACATTTGCTGGGTCCATGAGGGTATGAAATACATAAATTTTATACAACTGTACAAGACCTCCCTATTCAGGGTGTTTCTTCCCAGCTGTTATCAGGCAACTGAAATATCATGCCACAACCAGACAGCATTTTGAGATTTAAAAAATCAAATCTATAATTTATCCCATCAGATCAAGCATAAACATACCTTTAATTTGACACGTAATTCACTTTCATATATTCAGTATTAACAACGTCATGGCCATTTTCATACTCGGAAATTAGCATATTGTTCCCTATTGTTTTTCCATTGACAACACAAAAGCTGTGATCGAGGACAGTCAAAAGTCCATAAATGTCTTAAAAATTAAGAGAATTTAATGACATTTTCAGTTATTATAGATTGAAGCATTCTGAAACAAGTATAACACATCTTACTTGGATGACCTGAAATTAAAGCATATAATTAGTTTGTTACTAAATTGTAGCTAATTACAAAATTGACCATTGTGACGGAAAATAGTAATAAACACCCAGATTGCCTTGAAAATTAAAAAATGTGATATTCTCAAGATCAGAACTTTAATATTATTGTATTACATGCTCTAAGTCCGTGACAGATAAGTCAATGAATTACAATTTTTATCAATAGACCAAGTCTTTATTGCTTGCTGGTACATTGGCGTATCATAATCAGTAGCATCATCATACTCCTCATATTGTAACCAATAAGCAACTCTATACACCTCATTTTTCCCCAACGTTTCAATTTTGGCATTGTAAACTACAAGCTTTTGCTCTTCAAACCACACATGACATGCCTTTCTGCCCACTGCTTTCCCATTAAGAATGTCCTGTAGATCATCACATTTGGAGTAGTCCAAATTCGGATAATCTCTGCGAATGCTGTCTAAATCAGTCTCGTTTGCTGGGAATTTGGATTAACAATTTTGTATTTCTTCTTCGGAGACATCTGTTTAAAATGTAAAGGGAAAAAAAACTGAACAGCATTAACAGAAACTAGTTATTATTTGCAGTTTTAGAAAAAAAGGTAGAGATTATAAAGTTAAATGCTAAAACAAATAGTAAATACCCAACAAAAAAATCATATTCATCAGTTTCATCAAATCAATTAAATTCATCTTATCAATTATATTTGTCTCAATGCAATTACTAGATCTAAACATCTATCCTTTTCTTAAGAAAAGATGACAATTTTTAAATAGCCGAAGTATCCAAATAACAAACTGATCCCATTCACACAAGAATTCACAATATAACATGATTTTTTAATCTCACTGTCATGAATGTATATGACAAATAGAAGGAATTTAATGATTAATTCCCATAAAGTAATCTAGAAACATCCACTCACAATATAATCAAAAACAATTTTTTTGCACAATACATGAGACTAAAACGGTTGTGGATATTTTGTATAAAAATATTGATTATGGATAGACAATTACACAAAATAGACGATTTAGATGCTCTTATGACATGATTGTCCAAAAAGAAAGATAATTTTAATCATCAGCGGATGTTTCTGGAATGTAATCGATTGGAACGTTGCCGTTGCCATGAATTTTAACCCCATATCGGCAGGCAAAGATATGGCCGAATCGTTTGGGGACGAAATAATATTTTTGAATTGTAAAATTAGACTAAAGCCACCCCAAGAAGCAAGATTATATGTGAAATACACGACTTACCCTTTGTTTTGTCCTGATATTGCGATCCCAGGTTGAAGGCATTGAGAGCATTCGAGGTCGCTTTTTACTTTAATCCAACTATTAAATTGTCCAGCGATTTTTTTTTAAACCGGGAACGGAAGGCCGATCGATTTTTCTTCATCCACTAGAAGCCCGAGGAAGTCTCTCTCCGACAAGCGATACAAACCTGCATTTTAATCTGCCCCCCCTCCCCCAAAGGCGCCGGAGTCGCACACAGCCAGTGGCAGCTAAAGGTAGGTTACCTCATATTCCCAACAACATCAATAACATACTTTTTTAAATGTGTAGCAGGACTGACAGGTGAGGGAAAATTTCAACCCGAGACTCGGAATGCAAACTCGTGTCCTCTCACAGCAGATCCTGCCTGACCAACTGTGGACCCATCCCAAGCCCACTTGACTATCTCAGCTTTGTCCACCCACACAGTAGAGGTCTGGGCTCAGACAAAAAATGTCTGAGTCAGAGATTTTGCAACCCACTTTGTTGGGAGTTGGGAATGCTGATTACAAATCTGGAAGATTACGGAAATGGGAGATGGAATTGCAACAATTCTTGAATGAGTAGTGAGGATTATTTACTAACATTGGAGTCAGGAAGAGAAGTGTGTCCCACAGTTTAAGGGGGGGAGGGGTTGTGAGGAGTGATATAGATACAAGATAAGATTAAGGGCAAGTAATAATTTCATTGCTCCGCCCCTCCACATATGACAACTAACAACTCATGACTATTTCTCTCTCTTGGGATGAGGGCGGCGATTAAAGTTTCACCTGGTGGATTGGGTGATAGAAGGGATGAAACAGAGGAAGATAATCGGAGAGGAAAACATGTAAAGGGGGTTGCTTCATTGAAATCAAACCCCCTTACAATATTGTAGGTCAGTAGATTAATAAAACAGATACATTTATGTTGTAGTTGGATAATTCGCATGACCAGTGACATTCACAAGAACCGAATAGAAAGATTGTGTTTATTTGAATTATGTGCTTGGTGCTTCTAATAATCAAATTGAAATAAACACAAATCGCTTTGGACAGTAGAGCTTGCTTTTAAACTCTGTTTGTGAATGTTCCTGTCTGCAAATTGGCTCCTGCATTTCACTTGCCATTCCTGGCTGCACTTCAAAGAGAATTCCACCAGTAAAGCACTTTGGGGTCTCCTAAAACAGACGCAAGGACATTCTGTAAATGTAAGCGGGTTGTTGCTGTACGCACTCTTGTTCTTGGAGAGAATATTCAATTTCTGATGCGCATATATATTGGGGTGGTGCATAGACGAAGTAACCGATGGCGTCCGCGGGCTTGGAATGGACTTTGGTCACTTGGGTTTTCTGTGAAACGGAGATAGAGATGGCAAGAAAGTGAAAGGAAAGAGTCGGGGCTCGAGCAAAGGAAAATGGGAGCTGGTTGGAAACTGGCAGTGAGGGAGATGAAGCGTTAAAGCGGTGAACGAGAGCAGGAAGTAGCACCGATACAGACATGATGTACCTGAGAGAGAGGTGAGGGAGGGGTCTGGCGGCGACTGAAACAAGGAATGATCTACATATCCTACAGAGAGACAGACAGAGCCTGAGCACAACGGACTCCCACCTGGAACCGGAAATTCAGTTTGAACCCATTCTTCCAAAGATCCGTTCCGAAGTAAACGAATCTGTTGTGTGGAGAGCAAATGCTGCAAACACGCTATAAATTATCTCAGCGCCGTCTTTAGGACCCGGGGGAGCCCGGAGCTCAGGACCCGCCGCCCGCGGCTGCTGCTGAACCCACGGGAAGGGAGATTGTTTCAATCTTTATATTTTTGCAAAAATAATTTCTGTTCCGTTGCCGGACGCGGTTAACGCGTTAAAATGAACGGATCGACAGACAGCTGTGATTTCAGTTGCTGTTTATTTCACTCTTCCCACATTTACATTCCCCCTGGTTTTATTTCCGCGCTCACTGGGGTTTCATGACGTGGAATTTGGGGATTAAATGGGAGCCGTTCAGCGCCGACCTGTTGTCCACCGGGTTTCTGCCCCACAGCCCGCGAGCCCCGCTCCTGACGCCGGCCCGGGACCCGACCCTTTTACACACCCGGAGCGGAACCGGAGCAGATTCTCAGCCACTGGTCTTGATGCCAAGGCCCGAAGAAAGGATAAAGTTTCTCCGTGAATTTATTCCCAGTGAAGGTGTGGAGATGGCACTTGGTGTCCGCGTCGTAAAATGAAACTGTCCCGGACTCGTAACTAAGATAAACTCCCAGCCTCCCAGGGATGGGACGGGCGGGGAGAGGGGATGGAGGGGAGGCGACTGCATCAAACACGTCACCCCACCGCCTGATGCTCCAGACTCCAGTCTGCGGGGTCAGTGTGACCGGTCCCTTCCTCTCCACAGACTCTGCGGCGACTCCCAGAATCCACCACAGACTCCCCGCCACCTCCACCTCCCAGTAATGTCTCCCCGATGTGAATCCCTCCGATCCCAGCACGCATGGACTGTCTATAAACCTCTTCCCGGTGTCAGGGAGACTCCTCCGGATCCGGGTCCGTCTCACCCTCTTACGATCCTCAGACACCTCGAGCTGCGGATGCGCTGTTTCCACATCCAGGGTGACAGAGACTGGGGGGAGAAGCAGAGAATCAGAGAGTCCCCGGGGGTCGGGGGGAGACTCGGGCAGCGCGGCCCCGGGACCGGGAGAGAAGCCGCTCGGCCTCAGGCACAGACGGGCGGACAACTGACACCTTGCCCGGGGTTTCACCGCAACAACATCGGGTGGACAACACACATCTTTCCCAGAGTATTTTCCCAGGGATGGAGATGAGAATTTTGTGAGGTGGGGAGGGTGGACAGGGAGGACGAGTGCGGAGAGTGGGGAGGATTGTGAGATTGCGGTGGGGATGGAGAAATGAAACGGGCTATTTAGATATGGAGGCAGGTAGGAGCAAGAGGGTTGGATTGACAAATTGGAAGTATAAAGATGGAGTTGAAGGGCAAGTCAGTACAGGAAAAGTTACAAAATACTCCCAAATTAATGTGAAGGAAAGTTCTAGAAGGAATAAGAGTGTAAAGTCAGGGCCAATTGTGAGCGGTGTGAGAGGGGAGGTAAATACCAAAGTCAAAGTGTTGTATAAAAAATGCGCGAAGTATAAGAAATAAAGTGGACGAGCTTGAGGCTCAGTTAGAAATTGGCAAGTATGATGTTGTTGGAATTACAGAGACATGGCTGCAAGAGGGCCAGGGCTGGGAACTGAATATTCAAGGGTGTACCTTCTATCGAAAAGACAGACAGGTGGGCAGAGGGGGTGGGTTAGCTCTGTTGGTGAGGGGTAAGGGGTGACATTGAAACAGGAGATCGGAGTCAGTGTGGATAGAACCAAGCAATTGTAAGGGTAAAAATAACCTACTGGGACCTATCTACAGGCACCCAAACAGTAGCCTGGATAAAGGGTGCAAGTTGAATCAAGAGTTTAAATTGGCATGTCGTACAGATAACGCTTCGGTTGTTATGGGAGATTTCAACATGCAGGTAGACTGGGAAAATCAGGTTGGTACTGGACCCCAAGAAAGGGAGTTTGTGGAGTGCCTCCGTGATGGATTTTTAGAGCAGCTAGTACTGGACCCGACCAGGGTGAAGGCAATTCTGGATTTACTGTTGTGTAATGAACCGGATTTGATAAGGGAACATGAGGTTAAGGAGCCATTAGGAGATAGTGACCATAATATGGTAAGTTTTAATCTACGATTTGAGAGGGAGAAGGATAAATCGGAGGTGTCAGTGTTACAGTTGAAAAAAAAGGGGACTATGGAGCCATGAGGGTGGAGCTGGCCAAAGTTGACTGGAAAGATACCCTAGCAGGGATGACATTGGAACAACAATGGCAGGTATTTCTGGGAATAATACAGAAGTTGCAGGATCAGTTCATTCCAAAGAGGAAGAAAGATACCAAGGGGAGTAAGGAGTGGCCATGGTCGACAATGGATGTCAGGGATGGAATAAAAATAAAAGAGAAGTATAATGTAGCAAAGATGAGCGGGAAACAAGAGGATTAGGTAATGTGTCAAGAGCAACAGAAGATAACTAAAAAGGCAATACAGGGAGAAATGAAGGTTAGCTAGCCAAGAATATAAAGGAGGATTGTAAAAGCTTCTTTAGGTATGGAAGAGGAAAAAAATAGTTAAGACCAAATTTGGACACTTGAATTCTGAAAACGGTGAATTTATTATTGTGAACAAGGAAATGGCACACGAGTTGAAAAGGTACTTTGGATCGGTCTTCACAAACAATCTTCCTGATATACTAGTGGCTAGAAGATCTGGGGTGACAGAGGAACTGAAGGAAATCCACATTAGGCAGGATGTGGTATTGGTTAGACTGATGGGACTGAAGGCTGATAAATCCACAGGGCCTGATGGTCTGCATCCCAGGGTACTTAAGGAAGTGGCTCTAGAAATCGTGGACGCATTGGTTTATAGATTCAGGATCATTTCCTGTGGATTGGAGGGTATTCCGAAGCAGTCAATGCTGTCAATTAAAGGGGCACACTCAGATTCTTCAGATTTGGAGTATTTAAATCAAACACTTTTCTTAAATTGTTAACTTCTGTGGTTCTAAATACTGAGTTTTGTGTAGGTCTATTGTGGAATTTATTTCATTGTGGAATTTATTTTTGTAGATGGTTTTGCATGCAACCAATAACATAGTTACCTCAGTACCATTAACCCCGCCTAGTTAACATCAATCATAACGCCTTCCCCTTCCTGGATACGGTTCACTAGAAGAATGTAGCCAGTATTTGAGGATGTATGTAATACCTTGTGCTATCATTAAAATGTGTTGAACACTTTTAGAGTTTGTAAATTGCTTATTTACATGGTGTCGGAGCTGGAAGATACTTGCGCCTACCTGTCCATCGGGTTTTATTTCTTTTATTTGATTTGTGCCTTTTGTGCTTTATCTCTCTGACCATGGCATCCTCGTGCAGAAAGCCCGCGCAGCTTGTCTTTGATGCTGATATTTCTGAGCGCTGGGCTACGTTTGAAATTGATTTCACCCACTTTGTCAACGTCGCTCACCGCAATGATCCTGACTCCCTCAAAGCCTCCCTCCTACTCAACCTTGTCGGACCTGATGCCATGAAGAGAGCCAGAACTTTCGTCTATGCTCCAGCGGTCCTGGACGACAACAACGTGGTGGTTACCCCTGCAGAATCTGCCAGTGACCCTGCTTGCCTGCTACGTAAGTTCAGGGAGATTTGTGACCTGCCCTCGAACCGCATTCTAGAGAGGGCGCGGTTCTTTACAAGGAGACAGCTGCCGGAGGAACCTGTTGAATGTTTTATTGCCGATTTGCGTTATCTCGCCCAGCGGTGCCGTTTCGGTGACATGACAGACCAGCTCACTAGAGACATTTTAGTAACTGGCATGCGTGACCAGAAGCTGCGATGTGAGCTTCTTAGGGATCCGGATCTAACGTTAGAAATAGCCATGCATGCCTGCAGATTGTCTGAGGTCGTTGTATTGCCAGATGATCACCGGGACTTGGGAGATAAGTCTGTTCACCAGGCTGGATTTAGTAGAGCCCTGCCTCAGAGGGGAAACAATGCTTTTCTGCCGCGTGCCAACCCTGGTCCTGCTGATGTGCCCCCAAAAAGGTGCCCTAACTGTAACTACATGCACCACAGACGGTCGACGTGCCCTGCCTATGGCAAGGCTTGTAATTTTTGTAACAAACTGAATCATTTCGTTTCTGCCTGCCGCTTATTCCGTTCTCGTGGGAGACAGGTACAGATTTCCAGACCCAGTCTAAACATGCTTAAACAATCCGATAGCTGTTCCAACCCACAGCCCGATGTTGCTGAATCCTATGATGCAGATCCAATTAATTCTCCCGAGGATTCGAATGTGTTTACCCTCCTCCAGGCACCTGGCCAACGTCTTGATCCCTCCGTGTCTGTGACTGTCAACAATGTAACCTTCCTTGCGAAGTTAGATACTGGGGCAAAGGTCAATGTTTTGTCAATAAATCTTTTCAACAAGATAAGGACTAATGAGGCCTTGGTCGCTGACAATGCTACTCTACACGCCTATGGTGGAGAAATTCTCAGGCCTGTGGGGAGGGCCACTTTAACTTGCAGGCTACAGAAGGCCACGAGAAACTTGATTTTTTATGTTTTGAACTCTGACTGTGTTACCCTGCTGGGAAACCGTGCGTGCCAAGATCTTGGCCTGGTGTCCTTCGACCACACGGTCCACAAAGTGCAACTGTCATTTAACCCGATTGCAGAATACCAGGACCTGTTCAACGATGACCTGGGAAAGTTACCACTGATATACCATATTTCCATTGACCCAAATGTACAACCCGTGGTCCGCGCACCTCACAGGGTGTCCCACGCCATGAAAGACAGGGTCGAGGCGATGCTTAACAACATGGTCGACAAGGGGGTGCTAGAAGCGGTCAGCGAGCCCACCGATTGGGTCTCCACCATGGTTGCCACGATAAAGAAAGACAAGAATGAAATACGTGTGTGTATCAACCCCAAGGACTTAAACCTTGCCATCAGGCGACCACACTACCCCATGCGGTCTGTTGAGGACATGGCGGCTCAGGTCGGGCAAGCCACCGTCTTTTCGGTCCTAGACGCTAAGAACTCGTTCTGGCAGATCCCGTTGGACAAAGCATCTTCCGACCTGACAACCTTCGCCACACCATTCGGCAGATTCAAATTCCTGCGAATGCCATTCGGCATCAATTCCACTAGTGAGGTGTTCCAGCGAACGATGGAGCAGATATTCTCGGGCCTGCCATGTGCCATCATCGTGGATGACATCTTAGTCTATGGAAAGGACATTGCCGAACATGACCGGAACCTCCGCCGCGTCCTGCATCGGGCGCGAAAGGCCAACCTGAAGCTGAACCCAAAGAAGTGCCGGTTTCGTGTCTCAGAAGTCACGTATGTTGGACACGTTTTCACCTCTAACGGACTAAAACCCGACCCTTTGAAGGCAGCGGCCATCTCTGAGATGGCAGCCCCCACCGACGTGCCAGGTCTACAACGTTTCTTGGGCATGGTGAACTACCTTGGGAAGTTTGTACCACATCTCAGTGAGCTGAGTGCTCCCCTGCGGCAGCTGACAAAAAAGGATATCGCCTGGGTCTGGCTCCCACAGCACCAGCAGGCGTTTGACTGTCTCAAGTCGAAACTGATTAACACTCCGACGTTGCGATTTTTTGATGCGAGTCGCCCCATCACCGTCACATGTGACGCTTCTAAGTTCGGCCTGGGCGCGGCATGCCTCCAATCTGTCGATGGATCGTTACATCCTGTCTCCTATGCCTCCCGCACCATGACGGACACCGAGCAGCGGTACGCTCAGATCGAGAAGGAGCTGCTTGCGGTGGTGTTTGCCTGCTCCAAGTTCAGAGACTTCCTGTTTGGCAGCAGATTTACAGTCGAAACCGACCACCAGCCACTGGTGACAATCCTGAACAAGCCGATTCATGCTGCCCCTGCCAGGCTGCAGCGTATGATGCTGCAGCTCCAGCGCTTTGATTTCGACATCGTCTACAAGAAAGGCACCGAGATGCACATCGCGGACACGTTATCGCGCGCCCCGCGGGCCTCCTGTGCTCGCCACCCCTACGAAACAGAGGACTTGCTCGTACTGGGCGTCAATTTTATTCCCACCAAGCAGCTGCAGCTTTTGGCCGAGCACACCGCTGCCGATCCAGTTTTGCAACGGCTTGCGTCTGTGATTAAATCAGGGTGGCCAACAAAGCGCTCCGCTGCACCGCCTGAAACACAGCCCTTCTTCCTGGTCCGTGACGAACTGGTGCTCCAGAATGGCGTTATCGTTAAGGGACATAAAGTGGTGGTCCCGTCCTCCCTGTTCGATTCTTACTACTGCGCAGCCCACAGCGGACACCCCGGGGTCGATGCAACACTCGCCCACGCTCAGTGCCAATTCTACTGGCCTGGAATGGCCAAATATATTCGAGACCGTGTTTCTGCCTGCTCCACGTGCAACAGTCTTGCTCCACATCAGCAGCGACAGCCCCTGCTGCAACAGCCCGCTCCTGCCTTGGCCTGGTCCTCGCTGGCTGCCGACATCTTCGAGTGGCGTGGTAACCACTACCTTGTCCTGGTCGACTCGTACTCAAACTGGTTCGAGGTGGATTTGCTGACATCCCTCACGTCGGAGATGGTGATCCGGAAGCTGTGGAAACACTTCTCCACGTTTGGGTCCCCTGTCAGGCTGCAGACTGACAATGGCAGGCAGTTTACCAGCCGTGAGTTCAAAAGTTTTGCTGACAAATGGAATTTTGTGCATTTCACCAGCAGCCCGGAGTACCCACAGAGCAACGGCCTTGCTGAACGGGCCGTCCGCAGCGCCAAGCTTCTGATGGAACAAGAGAGACTGTCTAACTCTGATTTGTATTTGGATCTCCTGAACCTCAGGAATGTTTCCAGAGATCCGGCCATGGGGTCCCCTGCTCAGCGTCTGATGTCCAGAACAACCAGATCTACCATCCCGATTGCCCAGCGCCAGCTGAAACCTCGGGTGCTGGAGCCTGCCTCTGTGCAGAGGCGCATTCAAGAGAAACATGACAGCCAGCGGCGTTCCCACGATCGGTCGTGCAGACCGCTCGATCCTCTGTTGCCTGGACAGGTTGTTCGATTGCAAACCGCCAGTGGTCACTCCCGTCTGGCTACTGTGGTTGGGGTGGCCGACTCACCTCGTTCGTATCTGGTCGACTATGAGGGAACCATCTACCGTAGAAGCCGACAACACCTGCTTGCGGTTAATGAGCCGAAGCCGCAGGCCCCGGGCCCCTATGCCCCGCCGCTCTCATACCAGCAGCCGGCTCCTGTCCCAGCCAGCGTTCCCTGCATGCCTCGGTCCCCATATCGAGCGCCCGGTTCCCCTCTGCGCGGGTCACCTGTTGGCGGTCGCGGTTCTCCCTCTCCTGTTCCTCCAACCCCACCGCCCTTCCCTGGTTCCCCTGCTGTCTCGGGTCCCCCTGTTTTTTCTGCTCCTCCGGGGGAAGGGGGAGGCATCCGTACGCGCTCGGGCCGGATCAGCAAGCCACCTGTTCGTTATGGCGATTCTGTTTAATTCTGTTTAATTCTGTTGTAGTGACAACGGTCTGTTTCTTTTAAATTTTCTAAGGGGAAGGATGTAGATGGTTTTGCATGCAACCAATAACATAGTTACCTCAGTACCATTAACCCCGCCTAGTTAACATCAATCATAACGCCTTCCCCTTCCTGGATACGGTTCACTAGAAGAATGTAGCCAGTATTTGAGGATGTATGTAATACCTTGTGCTATCATTAAAATGTGTTGAACACTTTTAGAGTTTGTAAATTGCTTATTTACAATTTTGATGTGCAAATTTTGTGTTGTGACACTTTAATTGTTTAGTGTGAATTTTTTGGCCAAAATGAATCACAAGGCATGAAAGAGTTAATTGCTATTACATTGCTTGCTGAGATACTTCACAAGATCATGTGGCTGGTATTTCTCTCAGGACAGGCTTTCTCCAGTGGAACTAGAATACTCTGAAGGCTGTTCACTTTTATCACATGACAATGGAAATTACTAATTATATTTTATCGTTAACCAGGGCATTGAAGAATGTACATAGAACCACTATATCTACAATTGAACCTGATACTTGTGTAATAATCAGGACTTGGATGAAGAAGAGACTGGACATTCGGTGGGAAAGGCATTACCAGGTCCTTCTAACAACCCCTACTGCAGAAAAGGTGGAGGGGAGATATGTGTGGGTTCACTTTCACAACTGTAAGATTGTCAGTATGGTGCCTAAAAGATAAAATGTTAACTTCTTTCTTTTAAGAAATCCTTTTCTAGGATAGATTACGATGGACATGTTGCTATTGTTTGCCTATCTTGGAACATTGATATCCATCAGATCTGCAAGAAACTGAGTATGCCGATATAATGCAATGTGATGGTGATGGTGGCATTGGCAGATTTGCAGGTGACGCAGGACTGGGTGATTGCGAGCTGTGGGAAGGATGCTATGAACTGAGGGTGACCACAGGCTACGTACCCACTGGTGGTGAGACTTATGTGTGGAAGTTTCACCTACAGGCTCTCAGTGATTAACTAATTATGTATACACAGCAATTAACCCATGCTTTGCCAGGTCTGCATTCTAAGGTACGAGAAGCTCAGAGACCAGTACCAGTTGAACACAGGGACGAGTTCATACAGTCAGACTACATACTGATAAGGCATTGGGCCAGAAGGAATTGAAACTGTGTAGAACAAAACTGTACCAAGTGGTATCAACAACATCAACAGCTAAGAAGATTGAAGATCACCGTGTTGGATTCATCTGAGTGACTTTAAACAGTTCAGAGAACCAAGAAAGGACAATGGGGCTATTGAACCGCTTTTATATTTTGGGGTTGGCCCATATGGACTGAACTTGGGGAAATAATCTGTTTTTGTTTATGAGTTTTGAATTTGCCCTTCGTAATAATAGATGTGTGCTGGTTGTGTACGCACATCCCATATAATGGTGGAGAAGGAATACCTCTCATAACAATTCTCCTTAACCTTACTGGCCTTGCACTGTTTTTGCAATAACAATGCAATTAATGGGTGCCTTCAGAATGGCAAAGTTAAGGACCCATATTTAAAGAATGGTATGTGGCCTCGTTTAAGACAGGATGGAGGGTAAATGAGACCAGAGGTTGGGAAATACCATGGTTTAAATTAATGAATTGCCCCAGAGCCTAGTTAATACTACCTGTTATTGTGACAGAAGAAGCAACGGAGCATACTTGAGGAACAGCACCTGCACCAAGGTTAGTGCGAATGGCCGCTGAGTCCAATAAATGGGACGTATTTTGTATGTGGATTCTGGGCATACCCATGGTTACCTGGTATGTACCTGGGGATGAGAAGAACTGGGAAAGGTTGATTAGGTCAACCTACAACTGAAGGGGATGTTGTTATTTGGCCGTTATTGTCCCTCATGTGAGAACTGTGTAACATCTAACTGAATTGTATATTCCTGATGAGGGCTAAATGAAGTATATCAGAGTCAGAACAATTCTGGATGATTGCTTTCCAACTGTATGGGACAGTCTGTCCATCACGGGAATTGATTAATATGTCCCCTGGATTGGAGAATGGTGGCCATTTAGCATGTTTGGGGGAATATGGGGAATGGTAATACATTATGGATCTATTGTACTGCTGATCATCATATTCATCTATGTACTGAAATGTCTGAAGCCTCTACTATGTACTAACCAAGGACTATAATTGTTATCAGGTTCTGATAAAAGGAAGGAATGAAAGAGTTAGTTATTAATTGATTGTTGTCATATTTAACCTTTCCTGTTGTAAAAGGCCAATTGTAATGCATGATGGGATTTGGACAACTCACACCATGACAAGGGTTTTTTTTAACTTAAGTTGACTAGTTCACAGCTCTCTTGCAAGGTTTTTTTATATAAGTTGAAACGTTCGCAGTTTTTTTACAAGTTTTTTAGGTAAGTTGGAGAGGTTAATCAGATAAGAAGGGGCCCAGAAGGTACCATTGGGGTGTCTGGCTTTTGGCAAAGAGTGAAAAACAACTCCATATTTGGAGGTGGATGATGATTTTTTGTACATTACATCATCCAATTTGTTTTATATCTGTACGTATATAAGGTTGAGTTCTCTGGTATTTCTTTGTGTGTGCTGATGGAGATTCAGATGTGAAACTGTAGCCTCTAGGTCTCTAGGTCCACACCCGTCAGACGTTAAATTAAAGGTTTGTATGGTCTTAAGAATTTGTGCTTTGTCTATCTTTTTCAGTGAACTTTTCAATGGACAAAGAAGAGCCAGTTGATGTAGTGTACCTGGACTTTCAGAAAGCATTTGATAAGGTCCCACATAGGAGATTAGTGGGCAAAATTAGGGCACATGGTATTGGAGGTATAGTGCTGACAGTCCGATTGGTTGGCAGACAGGAAACAGAGAGTAGGGATTAACAGGTCCTTTCAGAAAGGCAGGCAGTGACTAGTGGGGTACCGCAATGCTCGGTGCTGTGACCGCAGCTAATTACAATATACATAAATGATTTAGTTGAAGGGATTCAAAGTAACATTAGAAAATTTGCAGATGACACAAAGCTGGGTGGCAGTGTGAACTGTGAGGAGGATGCTATGAGGATGCAGCGTGACTTGGACAGGTTGGGTGAGTGGGCAGATGCACGGCAGATGCTGTTTAATGTGGATAAATGTGAGGTCACCCACTTTGGTAACAAAAGCAAGAAGGCAGATTATTATCTAAATGGAGTCAAGTTGGGAAAAGGGGAAGTACAACGGGATCTGGAGGTCCTTCTTCATCCGTCAATGAAAGTAGGCATGCAGGCAGTGAAGAAAGCGAATGGCATGTTGGCCTTCATAACAAGAGGAGTTGAGTATAGGAGCAAAGAGGTCCTTCTGCAGTTGTACAGGGCCCGTGAGACCGCACCTGGAATATTGTGTGCAGTTTTGGTCCCGCAATTTGAGGAATTACATTTTTGCTATTGGGGTAGTGCAGCGTAGGTTCATCAGGTTAATTACCGGGATGGTGGGACTAACATGTACTGAGAGAATGGAGCAGCTCGGCTTGTATACTCTGAAATTTAGAAGGAGAGGGTATCTTATTGAAACATATAAGATTATTAAGGGTTTAGACACGATAGAGGCAGGAAACATGTTCCCGATGTTGGGGGAGCCCAGAACCAGGGTCCACAGTTTAAGAATAAGGGGAAAGCCATTTAGAACGGAGATAAGGAAAAACTTTTTCACACAGAGAGTTGTGAGTCTGTGGAATTATCTGCCTCAGATGGCGGTGGAGGCACCTGGCTTGAGTGACTGAGCTGCCAGCCCACCAGGCCTGAGTGACTGAGCTGCCAGCCTACCGGGCCTGAGTGACTGAGCTGCCAGCCCAAGAATCCATTTGGCCCACAATGTCCATATTAGCCCTCTGGAAACCAGTCCCTTTGGCCCACAACACCCATACTAGCGCTCCAGAAAGCCCCCGCCCGCCCCACTGGCCACCAATATTGGAATTGGTGGAGAGGTTGCGTTGGGGACCAGCCCTCCCATGTGAAAATGGGACCCAATGGGTCCAACTTAGTCTCGTAATCACTATATTTGAGTCACTTAGGTGAGGTGCAGAAGAATGGCGATGTAATGTGGGCAAATCAATTAGTATAGCTGGGGAAATGGTGCCCATCGACACAATGAGCCCAAGGGCCTAATCTGTAATTAACAACCATGGCTCTCGACTCCTAGAGCCCTGACTGACTGAGTCTCCACAGCCACCAATGCAGGGAATTCTGAAGGTTCCCCAGTCTCTGCGTGCAGTAATGTCTCCTTATCTCTGTCCTACATGGTGCAGCCCACATTCTGAGAGGGTGCCCATTCTCCAGATCCCTCGGACAGGGGAAACATCCTGCCTGCAACCAGTCCACTGAGCCCTGTAAGAACTTTGTGTTTCACTGAGATTTCCTCCAATACACACAAACTCTCGAGTGCACAGGCCTAGTCTACTCAATCTCACCCTGCACAGCAAACTCATTGTCCCAGGAATAAGTATTGTTAATCTTTGCTGCATTTCCTCTGTGTCAATTTATCGGTACACAGGAGCAGAGGAACACAAGAAAACAGGAGCAGGATTAGGATCCACTCCTCAGGCTTGCCCCTCCATTCAATGTGATCATGGCTGATCTAAGCTGCCACCAATTCCTCTTCTGTGTGAGTTCCCCATAATCTTAATTTTTAGATCTATCAAATATTTATTTGTAGCCAAGTTGCACATATCCAATCACTCAGTTTTCACCACCATCTTGGGGACAACATTCCAGATATTCACTGCCCTCTGAGAGATACAACTTCTACACACCGCATGAGAGGCCGCTCTGGAAGGTTGGATCTCATGGAATCCGGGGGGAACTCGCCGATGGAATACAACATTTACATGAAGGTCGCAGACAGAGGATGTTGGTAGAGGGTCGTTTTTCAGACTGGAGACAGAGTCCACTGTTGTTCCGTATTTATATAAACGATTCGGTGTGTATGTAAGTTGCACGGTTAGTCAGTTTGCAGATGAAACTAAAATTGGTGACATTGTGGAGAGTGAAGAAAGGTATCCGAGAGTAAATGGGATCCCTGTGAACTGGGCCAATGGGCTCAGGAACGGCAGGTGGGATTTATTCATGTGAAGGTGAGGTGATGCACTTTGCTGAGACAAACCAGGGCAGGACATACACAGTAAACGGGGAACTTTTTGAACTGAGAGATCTCAGGCTATAGGTGCTCAGAGCCATGGAAGGTGCAACAGTGACAGGCAGGGTGGTGAAGAATGTGTTTGTCACTCATGCTTTCATAGGTCATGATATTAAATACAGTGTTTCACACAATAGGATTGTTAGCAAGTTAGAGACGGTGCAAAAGTATTTACAATCATTCCATCAGGTCTGCAGGGCTGGGTTATAAGGAGACGTTGGACAGGCAGGGACAATTTTCTTTAGAGCCCATCAGAATGCATTTATAGGTGTCTATAAGATCTATATAAGGTGCCCAGATATGGTGAATAGGCGCAGTATTTTACCCAAGGCAGGAGTCTAAACCTCAGACTCAATGATGCTTCCCAGCTGCGCTGAGTTTAGTGGGAGATCAAATCACTAATTTCCCTTCAGTCCAATACAATTAATCTTTGCATCTAGGTATTACTTAAAGGTGTATAGGAATGAACTGCAGATGCTGGTTTAAACTGAAAATAGAATCAAAGAGCTGGAGTAACTCAGCGGGACAGGAAGCATCTCTGGAGAGAAGGAGTGGGTGACATTTGGGTTCGATCCACTTCTTCAGACTGGTTAGGGAGAAGGGAATCAAGAGATATAGGCGATGATGTAAAGAGATAAAGAACAATGAATGGAAGAAATGCAAAAAATAATGATGATGTCAGAAACATGCCATTGTTAGCTGTGTGTCAGGTGAAAACGAGAAACTAGTGCAACTTGGGGGGGGGAGGAGAGAGAGAGAGAGAGAGAGAGAGAGAGAGAGAGAGAGAGAGAGAGAGAGAGAGAGAGAGAGAGAGAGAGAGAGAGAGAGGTCGTGTTTTCTTCTCAGCTCTGCAGTTGAGAAGGATTGGAGCAGCCTTTCCAGGATTTTGCCGTTGGAGAGGGCACAGACCCAGGGGGGCTTCATAGTTCAACTTATTGTTGGGCTGTTGAAGCTTTTCTCTGGTCTGGGGAGCCTCCATCTGTGTGAAGATTCCTGAGTTTCTCCACATTGTCGAGGGTGCGGTTGGCGTTGGCGGATTGCCAAGAGTGCCTGTGATCTCAGTGGGCTGAAGTTGTGCGGTGTCTTTGTCGTTTTTGGCTCCGCTTCTCTGCCCTAAAGTCATTTTGTCAGTGCGGCTGCCTGGCTTAATGTGAAGAAGGTACTTTTGCGTCCAGCGCGACTGGGATCGAGTTTCCCGTAAGCTGCTCTTGGCTGTGGACGAACCTGGGGACTTTCCTGCTTCAGCTGGAGGTTTCTGTTTTCTGCTGCCTGTCTTTGACTGTGACTGTCTCTGGGACTTAACTTGGAGCTGTGCTGCTGAGGGGCTTGGAGCTGGTTTGTGCCTCTGTGAGGATGGCGATGGAAGGGGCGCGGCCGAAGGTCCGGACCTACGCAGCGACGGCATCAGTGGCGGGTGCGAGGCCATCTGAGCTTGAGCCTCATGTTGACTTGGATGGGGACAGTTTTGGTATTTCTGTTCAAACTGGGCCTATGATGTCTAGGGGGGTAATTACGAAGGCCATGAATGAACTTCTTGGGAGGGGGGCTATTGTCTCTTCTGAGCTCGAAAGGGGAAAGGTGGAGATGATACTTAAGACCCGGGAGTGTGTGGCCCGAGCGTTGGTGGAGGGGATCTCAGTGGGGGGGGTCCACGTACAGGTGGATCCGTGGGTATCCAGGGTGAGACCGGTTCTCCTGCGGAGCTGCCCCACTTATTTTTCGGATGCAGTGCTTATTCCACACCTGTCCAAGTTCGGGGAGGTGCGGTCTAAGTGCTTTAGGCTCTTGCATCCTGGGGGGGACCCGGAGGAAAAAGGGGTCTTCAGTTTCAAGAGGAGGGTGTTCATGAAGGTGGGTGAGGGGGATGGTGCCGAGGGGAGTTTTGAGGTGGTGCATAAGGGGGTACCCAGAACCGTGCGTTGGAGTTGGGGAAAGGCACGGTGTCATGCGTGCGGCGAATTTGGACATCTCCGTAGGGAGTGTCTTTTTCGCGGGGGCACTGCTAGAGGTTCTAGTGCAGTGGCCCAGGAAAGCGCTGCTGGCCCATCTGGGGTGGCTGGTCAAACCTCAGCGGCGCGGGGTGGTACTGCTGACCCGGCTGAGGTTGCCAGTTCTGCCTTGGTGACCCGGGGCGGCAGTGCTAAGCCTTCTGGGTCCAGAGGTTCCGCTTTGGGGACCCTGGGCAGTGAGAGCCCAAGCCCCCCACGTCCCCTACGTCTTGCGCCTGTGGCGGTGGATGGAGGTGGGGCGCAGGAGGAGGGGAGTGTTGAGGGGGGGTTTTGGGAGAAGCAGGGGAAGCATAATAAGAAGAAGGAGAGGGATAGGGCTGCCCGAGCGAAGAAAGTGCAATCGGGTGAGTTTGGCTCCAGTGTGGTGCAGACTGCACCTGCTGGGGCCCAGGGGGGAGTTGTGGTGGCTCGGAAGGGGGGAAAGAAGTCTAAACGTGTGGGTGGCAAAGTGGTTGGGGGTAATGTGGAGGCGGATGACCCTTCCCTTATGGAGGTTACCGCACCTCCGCATGCGAGTGGGACTAAAAGGAGGCATTTGCCTGGTGAAGAGGAGGAAGGGCGTGGGTCCAGAGCGAAGGGGATGTCTTTCTCCGAGCTTTCCACCACTGAGGTGGCTGAAAGTGGTCTTGACCCGGTGTCTTCTGGGTCGGTGGTTGGGCCTTCTCTTCATGGATCTACAGCGGGTGTCACCGGACTGGGTGCTGAAGTTGATTCCGGTGGAGTTGTGTCCACTGGGCGGGAGTCTGTCCCTTCATCTCAGGGGCCCTCTGAGGGAGTTATCTCGGCGGATGCTGTGGTTAGCTCCCTTGGGTGTGTACCCTCTGGGTCGGATGAGGTCCCCTCGTTTCAGAGGCCTACTGAGGGTGCTAGCACGGTAGATGACGTGGTTGGCTCCTCTGGTAGTGTGCCCTCTGTGACGGGGGATGGGCAGAGTCAGGCTGAGGGGGGAGTTTCGGGGGTGTTGTCGTTCAAGTCTGTGCTCCATATCAGTGCCAGTGGAGGTGCTGGGGGGCGGGATGCCTCACCGGATGAGTTGTCTGGGGTGAGGTTAATGGCAGGTGGTGATTCTCTGGGTGATGCCTGTGGAGAGGGCACTCTGGATGATGTGGAGGTCAGGGCTGTTATGGGACGTGATCCTCTTTCAGACTCCGAGGGTGCCAGTGTTCCACAGGCCCTGGGGATGCCTCTTGTTGTTGCTTCCCCAGGCCCAGAGGAGGAGGGTGATGGTAGCGTGCAGGAGCTCAGCCATTCAGAGGGCTGCGAGTCTCAGGTAGGGGTGTTGGGACCCACCCCCAGCATTGATCCGGGTGGTCGTGTCATGGCTGTGGAGGAGGATAGCGATGCGGCCAGTGTGGGGGGGCTCAGAGAGTGTTGTGTCAGACAGTTCTGGTCTTTCTGAGGTTGTTGATTCAGGTGCGAGCGGGTTGGCTGAGAGCCCAGACTCCAAGGCCGTGTCTGAGGCGAAGCTTATTGTTGAGGTGCGAGAGTTCTTAAAAATAAGTCGTGCTCCCAAAACATTATGGTGGGCCGTTACAAGGAGATGGGAGGATTGGCCAGAAGTGCGGGAGAGTCTCGAGGCTATCCTTAGTAACAAGGATAGTGGTCTTTCTGACTCGGATTTGGGGCAGTTTCGGGGTTTGTTGAAGGTCCTCAGAAAAGGACCTCCTGTGACTACAGGGAGTGTGAGGGTCACAATCTAATGTGTCTACACATTCACAGTAGCTACATTAAATTTAAATGGGAGTAGAGCGAGTTTTCGAAGATTTCAGCTCTTATCAGCCCTAAGGGAGGGGAGATTTGCAGTTTGTTATCTGCAAGAGACACATACCGTTGCTAGTGATGAACCTACCTGGCAACTGGAGTGGGAAGGGAGGGTTTATATGAGCCATCTCAGCTCAAATTCGAGTGGGGTGGCTTTTCTGTTGGCCCCAAATTTTCTGCCAAGCATTTTAAAAGTGCAGGAAGTGGTGCCAGGACGTTTGCTCCATCTGGCCGTGAGCCTGGATGGCATGCCGTTGCATTTCATTAACGTGTATGCCCCTAGCTCCGGCACGAAGCAGGCCGGCCTGCTTCGGGAGGTGAATGCTCTGTTGGGCACTATTGATAGGGGAGAGTGTGTCTTCCTTGGTGGGGACTTTAATTGCACACTTGAGGTGCGGGACCGTTCTGGTACTCAGTGTGCGCCTGCTGTAGCGAAGAAGCTGAGAGGCTTGATTGACTCCTTTGAGTTGGTTGATGTTTGGAGGGACCTTCACCCTGATTCCACTGCTTTTTCGCGGAGGTCTGAGGGCGGTGGTTCCCGCATTGATCGGTTTTATATTTCCCGAGCGTTTGTTTCCCGTGTCTCAGCGGCCTCAATGCGGCTGGTGCCGTGCTCGGACCATTGTCTGGTGCGTGTGGATTTCAATCCAGCGTGCGCTCGGGCTGGGTCCGCGTACTGGCACTTTAACAACAGGCTGCTGGAGGACCGGTGTTTCCGGGAGTCATTCACTCGGTTTTGGGTGAAGTGGAGAGAGAGGCAGAGGTGCTTCTCTTCCCTTAGGCAGTGGTGGGATGTGGGTAAAGCTCACATCCGTCTC
Organism: Raja brachyura; assembly: GCA_963514005.1. Next base: position 22,099,201 of record OY740805.1, on the reverse strand, counting down.
TTTTGTAAGGAATATACATGGGGGTCGACTGGGAGGCGGGACTCAGCGGTCGAGAAGCTGGAGAGGGAGATACAGGACGCTGAGTCTCGCCTGGGTCAGTTTGGTGAAGACTCCAGCGAATGGGGAGAGTTTCAGAGGAAGAAGGAGGTTTTGAGGAGTCTGCTGCTTGAGCGATCTCGAGGCGCTTATGTGAGGTCTCGGGTCCAGATGCTGCACGAGCTGGACCGAGCGTCGCCTTTCTTTTTCTCTTTGGAGAAGGGGCGGGGAGCTCGAAAACAGCTCGTGGAGTTGCTTGCAGATGACGGCTCCTCTGTCACTGATCCAGAGAGGATTAATGCCTTGGTTAGGTCCTTTTATGGGACCCTGTTCTCTGCGGAAGGATTCAGTGTGGAGGCTCAGCAAGATCTGTGGGAGGGTCTACCGACCGTAGATAGGGGGGAGGCTGATCTTCTTGATGGCCCCTTATCTTTGGAGGAGTTGACTCGCGCCTTGCATCAGCTCAGGAGGGGTAAGTCCCCCGGGCTGGATGGGTTGACGGTGGAGTTTGTTAGAGCATTCTGGGACATCCTAGGGGGTGACTATATGTTGGTTTTGGGGGAGAGCCTGGCGACTGGAGTGATGCCTCTCTCGTGGCGTAGGACGGTTGTTGTCTTGCTGCCTAAGAAGGGCGAACTCCGTTTGTTGAAGAACTGGCGTCCAGTCTCTCTCCTTTGCACAGAATATAAAATTTTTGCACGGGCAATGGCAAATCGCCTGGGCTCCGTGCTGCATCAAGTGATTCATCCTGATCAATCTTATACAGTCCCTGGCCGGTCCATCCAGGATAACATCCACCTGGTTAGGGACCTGATTCATTTAGTCCAGGGTACTGGTGAGTCAGCTGCTTTTCTGTCTCTTGATCAGGAGAAGGCTTTTGATAGGGTAGAGCATGAATACCTATTTGGGACGTTGCAAGCGTTTGGGTTTGGACCACACTTCGTGGCCCGGGTCCGGCTTTTGTACGCTGCTGCGGAGTGTCTTGTAAAGGTTAATGGCGCGGTGCTATCTCCTTTTCATTTTGGGAGGGGGGTCCGCCAGGGGTGCCCTATGTCGGGCCAGTTGTATTCGGTCTGTGTGGAGCCGTTCCTGTGTCTTCTTCGGAGGAGGTTGACAGGCCTGGCCCTACCTGGCCCGCGGGTTGAGGTGATTCTATCGGCGTATGCCGATGACGTACTTCTTATGTTCACTGATCCTGGTGACCTGCGGAGGATGCGTGACTGCCAGGAGATATTCTCGGCTGCATCTTCTGCTAGGATTAACTGGAGTAAGTGCTCTGGACTTTTGGTGGGTCAGTGGCGGGTAGACTCCCTGCCGGAGGAGATGGCATTGTATGCGTGGAGTACCACGCACCTCCTCTATCTGGGGGTGTACCTGAGTCCCACTGAGGATGTTTGGCCGGCAAACTGGCAAGAGTTGGAGACGAAGGTGGTTGCTCGGCTGGGGCGCTGGTCAGGCCTGCTTGGAGTTCTCTCCTTTCGGGGGAGGGTGCTGGTCATAAACCAGCTGGTGGCCTCTATGTTATGGTACCGGCTGGCTACTCTTGTCCCGCCCTCTATATTTGTAACTGCTATACAGAAGAAGCTGGTGGATTTCTTTTGGGGAAATAGGAAGCATTGGATTTCCGCGGCGGTCCTGAGTCTTCCGTTAGAGGAGGGCGGCCAGTCCTTGGTGTGCGTGCGCACCCAGGTGGCGGCTCTCCGTCTCAGGACTCTGCGGAGATACATGTATGTAGAGAACCCTCCCAGATGGCACGCTCTGGCCACGTATTTTTTTCGTCAGGGTCGTTGCCTAAGGGGGGTCTCGCGGCTCCCGGTGGCGGGTGTCAGTCGACCCGCCCTAAGGGGCTTGCCTGTTTTCTATAGGGATGTGTTAAGAGTGAGGAATTTGGTGGTGTTCAGCCAGAGTGTTGTTCCACGAGGAGAGGGGGATGTTGTGGTTGCGGGTGTGGCTGGTCCTCATCCTGTCATGGTGGTTGTCGAGGAAAGGCGCGAGCCTAGAGTGGTTCAGATAGAGCTTACCCCTGCTCCGTCAGATCTGCTCATCGGGCCTAGGCTTCGGGATATTTCTCGGCCTCCGGCTCCGCATAATCTGAGCTGCCTTTCTGAGATGACCAGCATGCCATTTTGTGATGCAAGGAGACGCGCACTGTACAGGATGCTCCTGCACATTCTGAACCACCGTGCCTTCGTCTCCCGTCCTGACTCACCATGGAGGACGGTGTTACCATCCGAAGGCGGCGGGGGGCCCCAGTGGGGGTCCTTCTATAAGGGAGTTGTACCCCTTTATATTGGGGACCTGGGGTGGAGAGTGCTGCATGGAGCGGTGGTTTGTAATAAACTTTTGAGTCGGTTCACGGGCTCGTCTGCCGCATGTATTTTCTGCGGAGAGGAGGAGACCGTATTCCATGTGTATGTGGAGTGTGTGAGGTTACTGCCCCTGTACCAATATCTGAAGGGGTTGTTCCTCAAGTTCTGGCTGCATTTTAGCCCCACAATCCTGGTGTTTGGACACAAGGCGGGGAGTGGGGAGAGCCGAGTGTGGGGGGGGGACTTACCTGTCGGTTTGCTCCTTGGCCTGGCCAAGATGGCCATTCGTGGGTCCAGGCAGCGGGCGGTCGACGGTCTGGCGAGAGTCGGCTGCCTGCCCCTCTTTCGGGCCTACGTCCGTGCACGTGTGTCCCTGGAGAGGGAACACGCGGTGTTCACGGGGACTCTGGAGGCCTTCCGTCAGCGCTGGTCGCCGCGTGGGGTTGAGGCGATTATAAATGAATGTACTGCTTTACTACAATGATCTGTTCATTATAGTGTGATTTTTGATTGTGTTTTGATGTGTTGTATTTGATGATTTGTGTTGAATAAAGTTTTTGAAATGGAAAAAAAAAAAAAAAAAAAAAAGAGAGAGAGAGAGAGAGAGAGAGAGAGAGACAGAGACAGAGACAGAGACAGAGACAGAGACAGAGACAGAGACAGAGACAGAGACAGAGACAGAGAGAGAGAGAGAGAGAGAGAGAGAGAGAGAGAGAGAGAGAGAGAGAGAGAGAGAGAGAGAGAGAGAGAGAGAGAGAGAGAGAGAGAGAGAGAGAGAGAGAGAGAGAGGACTGTTGGGTTTCCTGGACAGAGTCAAGAGAGGAGGTATAGGGACGGTGTTGAATATTCTGCGGTTGCAGGGGAACGTACTGGGGAGGGGGGTGGTGGGAAGGGATGAGTTAACCAAGGCGTTGCAGAGGGAATGGTCTTTGCGGAAGGTAGAAAGGGGAGGAGATGGGAAAATGTGGCTAGTGGTGGGATCTTGTTGGAGGTGGCGGTAATGTTGGAGAATTATGTGCTGTGTGTGGCGGCTGATGGGATGAAAGGTAAGGACAAGGGGGACTCTGTCTATGTTGTGACTAGGGGGAGGGGAAGCAAGGGCAGAGCTGCGGGCTATCGAGGAGACACGAGTGTGGGCCTCATCTATGATGGGAAAGGGGAATCTCCGGTCCCTAAAGAATGAGGACATCTCGGATTTCCTGGTATGGAACACCTCATCTTGGGTGCAGATGCGGCATAGATGGACCAATTGGGAGTAGGGGATAGAGTCTTTGCATGAAGCAGGATAGGGAAAAGTGTAGTCGAGATAGTTGTTGGAGACAGTGGGTTTGTAATAGGTGTCAGTCAATAGTCTATTTACTGTGATGGAGAATGTGAGATGAAGAAAGGGGAGGGAGGTGGCAGTGATGGTCCAAGTAAATTTGATTGTAGGATGGAAATTGGTGGTGAAGTTGATGGTCAATGATTTCTGCATGGGTGCAGGAGGTAGCACTGATGCAGTCATCAATGTAATGGAGATAGAGTTTGGGGATAGGGCCTTGGACTTGGAGGAAGTGGGACGATTCGAAGGAGAAGTTATTAAGTGTGAGAACCAGCTCCGCTAGGCGGAGTAGTCAGTAGAGGGAAATTGGATGGTTCTGCGGTCGAGGAAGAAACGGTGGACTTTAAGGCCTTCCTGGTGGGGGATGGAGGTGTATAGTGACTTAACATCCATGGTAAAGATGAGGGGGTAGGGGCTCTGAAAGCAGAAGTCATTAACGGAACGAAGGCATGTGAGGTATCTTGGACATAGGTCAGTACGCATTGGACCGGGGGGATTGGATGGAGTCAAGGTACGTGGAAAGGACAGTTGTGTTTATGGATTTTATGGGGAAGTTCAAACCGGGCTGTGCGAGGCTGGAAAATGATAAGGATTAAAGATGTCAGAAATAAGAATAATGGAAAAGGTATAAGCTTTACCTCGCTTGAAGTCCTCAGATATTTCTTTGAATGTCATGTTGAACAAAACAGAGAAATGAAACTTTTCAATCTGCAAGGCTTCATCTACCACCGACAGTGGTTTGGCTTCATCACGAACCCTGGAAATATTTAACAGCTGGTTATAAACTGAGCATTAGAGATGTTTTCAGTTGTTCCACAAAAACGTACAATGTTTCCATCGAGACAATGTCCTACCTTCGCTTGCGACCAGCTTCCTCCTGAAAGAAATAAAACACAAATCTCAATTGATTGAGATGGACCGTCCTCATCCCGGCAGCGGGAATTTCATCAAATTTCTGTAACCCTCTGCTAATTCCCATTTCCCAACTCTTATCACCACTGTCATGCAGACAGAAAGCGGATATTGCCACCGAGATGTAGAACGATGGGGGAAACCACAAGGAATGTTCATGAGAATGATGTCATAAATGAGAGGATGGAACTTACTGAAAAGACTGGGCAGGTCATGGGATTTCATCTGGAGAAGATGTCAGGAATGATGACAGAATTTAATATTATTGGTGGATTTAAATGGGTGGGGATGAAATAATATCTCAAATCAAAGGGGAGACCAATAATTAAAGTTGAAATGTAACGTGGTCTTCAATAAATACCGAAAGGAATGCAGTCATGAGAACATGGACCTCACTTGTATTGGAGGGATAGCAGAGACAAATTTAACAGCAGAGATAAATTTAAGTGTAAGCAGGATAAACACATTAGGGATCTTGGAATTTGGGGTATTGTTACCGGGTGTGGAGAGTAGATGGGAGGGATGATGAGTGGAGCAGAAAACTTGACTGCATAGGATGGGCCGAATGGCCTGTCTATGATGTAGAATGTGATGTCATTTTATGGTGAAACAAGATCGACAAAACAAACAGAGCGAATTCCCCCAAGGTGACCACCCACTGCTGATGGGAACTGGATATAGATGAATCTGATGTGTGCACCACGTTCTAGAATTCAATGTTAATCCCCACAATGTGGTCATGGCTGATCTAGCCCAGGACTGAACTCCTCCTCATTGTCCCATTCCCTTTGATTACAATTCCCCGAATTTTCAAAAATGTATCTTGCTCTGGTTTAAATACGTCTAAAATGTTAAACCTCTCAGAGTCTCTTGGTTGGAGACTCCCAGAGATCCACTGCCCTCTGGCCATTCCGTGGTCCTTGGGATCAGATATAGGATCACCTGTCATTGTTCTAAACGCTACAGAATGCAAACACCTCTCTACATTCCGGCCAGGCAGTCTTGAGATCCCATAGATTACACGGGAGGCCAATTAGTTTGGGAACAACAGCGGAACCAGATTAAACATTTACCTAGTTCTGAATTACTGATAAATGCAGCGTTTATTTCTGAAATGTCACCCACCATTTTGTGACTGTGCACTTTCACTTCACCAAACTGTAATGTAACCCCTCACCATCATAAACACCACACTGGCTTTGTGATCCATCTGTTGCTGCAACTTTAAGAGTTCCTCCTGAATAGATTTTAAATTCTCTTGAATCTTTCCTAGATTTTTCTCCATTGTATTTAGAATCTTCTTCTCTTCCTCTCGGATATCTGCCAGTGCGCTCTGCTCTTTCTCAATGAGAATCTGATGCTGTTCCGCAAACTGGGATGTGATCTTGGACTGAAGTTTGTGTGACTGTTCCTGTGAAATGAAAGGTGAAGATCAATATATAATGTCACTGATTGTGTTTTCTCACGACTTTGACCGTGACATTTGTCCTGTGCATTTTTTATTTGCTTTGGCAATTCAATTCTTTGCCTAAATGCTTCTGAAATATCATGATAGTAATTTTAGAACCCATTAATCCTCTACCCACAATACGTTCCCTTGCTGCCAATTCTTTTTCACGTGCCCATTAATTCCCATTTATCCACCCACCACCCACTTTCCCGGGGATAATGTACTGTCACTGATTGACCATGAACCAGCGTGTATTGGGGACGTGGAAGGAATCTGACGCGGTCACAGGGAGAAGGCGTGAACCACACGGGCAGCACCCGAGGTCAGGATCGAACCCGGTCACCAGAACTAGGAGACAGCAGCACTACTTGTGTCACTGCGCTGCCCTATTATTACATGCATCACAGGGATCAAATCTACACAAGATCAGGAAATCAACACTGGAAAGCCTCACCAGAACTGCAGAAATCTTCTGTTTCTGTTGCTGCTCCATTTGCTGGATCTCTGATTCTTTTTTTGTGAGAGACTGGATGGAAGATTTCACTTGATCCTGGGATTGTGATTGAAAATCAAAGAATAAAAATATTATACATTAAAGAAGGAAGTAAACAATAATAGACACAAAATGCTGGAGTAACTCTGCGGGACAGGCAGGCCCTCTGGAGAGAAGGAATTGGTGACTTTTCGGGATGAGACCCTTCTTAAGACTGAAATTCCTTCTCTCCAGAGATGCTGCCAGTCCCGTTGAGAATAAAAGTGTTAAACGATAAAGACGGAATTAAACAATGATGCGATCAAAATCGGTTTGCTTTTACCTTGTAGGTTTCAACAGCTTCTTTAACCGGCATGAAGCTGTGAGACTTGTGTTCCCGCCCAGCTGCACAAATCACACAGATCAGCTTCTTGTCAGTTTCACAAAACAGCTTCAGTTCTTCCTGATGTTCCTCGCACTGAAGTTTACTTTCCTTCTCTGTCCGATTCAGGCTCAGTGTTCGAGCTTTCTCAGACAGTCTCGCCAAGGCCCGATTCACCCTGAGGGTGCGGTCTGTAAACTCCTCTCTACATTCCGGGCAGGAGTTTCTCCCCACCCTGTCCCAACTCTGTGTGATACAGGAGCGGCAGAAGTTGTGCCCGCACTCCAGTATAACCGGATCGGTGAAGAAATCCAGGCAGATGGGACAAGTTGCCTCCTCAGTTAAACTCTCGACCTGGTCTTTTGCAGCCATTTTAATCTCCACTTCCTGGTTCAAAACGCATTCCCTTTCGCGCAACTGCTGACCCCCTGCAGTATCGCGAGTGTCTATTGCACACGCTGCCGTCTCGTGAATTATGTTTAAGTTGAGAGGGGAAAGATTTACTATAAATCCGAGGGGTAACTTTTCACATCGAAGGTGTGAGCTCGAGCTTGGAAGAAAAACTCCATCTCCGATGCTGAAAAGTCGTGAGTAGACAAAGTAGCCGGAGGTGTCCGTGGGCTTGGATTGGAAACTGGTCGCCCGCCCTTGCCCAGAAATGGTGTCGCTGCGAAATGGAGGGGGACATTTGGAAACCAAACAGAGGCAAGTGGGAAATATTTGTGGGGGATATGAAATCTTAAAGCGATGAACGAGAGTATGAAGCAGCACCGATACAGACAGAGAGACATAGAGCATGGAAACAGTACATGCGGCATATTTGTTCCATGCCTACCTTGATGCCCCCATCTAAGCTAGAATCATTTGCCGCGTTTGGCCCATGCCCCCTCCTAATCTTTCCGTCTATGCACCTGTCCAATTGTTTTTTAAATGCTCTTACATGCCTCAAATACCATCCATAATGTACCCGAGGAAGCGGCGAGGGAGAGTTGTGGCTACAACTGAAACAATGAACGTTCCCCGCATTCTACAGAGAGGCATGCAGAGCCTGATCCCTATCGGGTTCCCACTCGGAACCGGGATTTGTTTTGGACCCATTCTTTTAAAGATTAATTATCAAGAAAACCAATCTGCCGAGTGAAGAGGAAATTCTGGAAACACAATATAAACACCACGTGGCGGCGGGCTTTAGGACCCGGGGGAGCCCGGAGCTGTGGACCCGCCGCGGCTGCTGCTGAACCCGCGGTCAATGAGGTTTCGGGCGCGAAACGGCGACGGAACCATTAATGAAAGGGGCGGGGCACGGCTGCGGGGAGGCGGGGCTCAGTCCCGTCAATCACAGCCCTGACCAGAAAGTGGATGTCATTTGAAATAAGCTTCGCGTAAATTTCATTCCATTAAATTAAATACATCAATGCCTCTTATCGCGAATTGTTCATTATATAAGGTTGCACAATAACATCACTTCCATAACAAACACTGTAATGAAGAAGTGCCTCGTCCCGAAACGTCACCCATTCCTTCTCTCCAGAGATGCTGTCTGTCCCGCTGAGTTACTCCAGCGTTTTGTCTTCGGTTTAAACCAGCATCCGCAGTTCTTTTCTACACGCTATAATTTTATTTAAGAGTCTCATGTGCAAACTTGAATTCAACTCAATGATTCAATTATTGTCACGTGTACCTAGGTACAGTGAAATTCTTTGTTTTTGCGGGCAATCCGGTAAAATACAGACCTCACTGAGGCGGTACACAAAGCGTGGCCACGATCACCCACAATCAGTGCCCCGTTCCTGCCTTCTCCCCATATCCCTTGATTCTTCTAGCCCTAAGAGCTCTATCTCACTCTATTTCGAATGCACCCAATGAATCGGCTTCCATCTGAGGCAAAGAATTCTACAAATTGACAACTCTCTGAGTGAAACAGTGTTTCCTCATCCCAGTTACAATGATTAGTCAGTTTGAGATGAGACTAACATTGGTTTAAATAATCGTCCCTGGTGTAGAGGATAGTGTTAGTGTACGGGTGATCGAGAATGGATCGACTGGGCTAATATTCACTGGAATTTAGAATGATGAGAGGGGATCTTATAGAACCATATAGACCTTTTACCCGATTGGACAGGTTGGATACAGGAAAAATGTTCCCGATGTTGGGGGAATCCAGAACCAGGGGTCACAGTTTAAGCATAAGGGGTAGGTCATATAGGACTGAGATGAGGGAGAATATTTTCCCCTGGAGAGTTGTGGATCGATTGTAGTAATGTATTGTCTTTCTGCAAACTGGATAGCACGCAACAAAAGCTTTTCACTGTTCACTGACAATAAATTAAACTGAAACTCGAACCGAAACGTCGCCCATCCCTTCTGTCCAGAGATGCTGCCTTTCCCAATGAGTTACTCTTACATTTTATGTCTACAATGGAACATCCATTCATCTTCCTCGGCGTCGGGATCAGGGTGAGGGGAATTGGGAACCAAGGGAGCTGTATTCCAGAAAAGCACCCAAAATGTTTCAGTCCCCAGGTCGAGAGACCATCGCCACTGATCATCGTATCCTGCCAAGCTCTCAATGATCCAACCATCTTGCACAGACATGGTCCAGGTGACGTGGAATAACTCATATGTTATGATATTAATATTTGATGTGTTCTTGCTTTTAATATGCCGGCAACGCTGCAGCAAGCAGGAAGTTCACTTGTTCCACTACTGTTGCATATGCCAGTTAAACACACTTCACTCTTACCCAATGTGCTGACCATCGGTCATCATTATTAACCATATTGTTACTCACTTTGTGCAAACTGACAGCAACAATTACTTTAGCAGGTGTAAGGGTAACCGTCATCGGGATTGAAGACAGCTATATACAAATTATATCTAAATTTTAAATCTCAGTGCAAACTCTGATGAAATCTCAGAAGTGACCCAAATATTTACACACGAATGCTGATCTAATACGGCAACACAAGCTCAATCATTTCACCAACTGAGATAAGGAACCCAGTCAGCACAGAGAACGAGACACAGAATAATTAAACAACCCGAAAATGCTCCGATGGTTCCAGGAACGGCAGATAGAGTGAGGGCATTCTGAGTGCAGTCATGTCCTTGCAATTTTCATTGTAACTGTGGCACTGAGTGATGCTTACAAAGACACACTAAACTGTGTTGAATAGTTTGAACAGTGAAAGGTGTGGATGAAGTAGATGTGGAGAGGTTGTTTCCACTAGTGGGAGAGCCTTGGACCAGAGCACACAGCCTCGGAATAAAAGGACATACCTGTAAAAAGATGAGGAGGAATTTATTTAGTCAGAGGGTGGTGATTCTGTGGAAATCATTGCCATAGATGTCTATGGAGGCCATCAGTGCGTGTTTTTAAGGAGGAGATTGACAGATTCTTGATTAGTAAGGGTGCCATGTGTTATGGGGAGAATTCAGGAGAATGGGGTTGAGAGGGTAAGTTAGATTAGCCATGATTGAATGGCGGAGTACACTTGATGGCCTTATTCTGCTCCTTGAACATATGAAACAGCTAATGCTGGAATCTTAAGCTAAAAACAAAGTGCTGGAGGAACTCAGCGGGTCATCCTGCATGCGCGGCAGGATTGGACAGATGATGTTTTGGGTCGGGAACAAACCCAAAACGCTTCCTGTCCATTCTCTCCACACATGCTGCCAGACCCGCTGAGTTGCTGCAGTACTGTCTTTCTTCACGGTTAAGAATATCGGCTCAAGTTGTGGATAGAGGGACAGGATTGAAAGCCCCATCACATGACTGAGAAGCGACCCAATATCTAACTAGACCCGATTTCTATTGTAAACTTTAGAAAATGTTGATCCCAATCAAAACAAATCTGCTGCAATTTGTCCAAAGTATAAAACACATGTTAAGTGCCACCATCTTTTCCCTTGACAGAGATCTTTGACGAAGACGTCGTTGAATAATTCAAGAGAGTCTGAAGAAGGGTCTCGACCCGAAACGTCGCCTATCTCCTTCGCCCCTTAGATGCTGCTGCACCCGCTGAGTTTCTCCAGCTTTTTGTGTAACCCTCGATTCTCCAGCATCTGCAGTTCCTTCTTTAACACTGCTCTGTCTATGGTGAGTGTGTTTGTTTTTTCGCAGCAGCCTCTACAGGAGGCTTTAAACGTTTGAATCATTCGATTTATACACTGCATGTTTACCACGTTCTGAAGTTACTTGCCATTTTAGTATTGGTTGTGAGTGTGTGCGAATGTGCGTGAGTGTGTGTCAGTGTGTCAGTGTGTGTGTGTGTTTGCAAAAAATGCACTGGTTGTAAAGTGTTTACCAAATTGCCTTGGCTTTCATAAAGTTTTCAGAAAATGGATTGATTCTAAAGTGTTTACCAAATTGCCTTGGCTTTTAAAAAGTTTTCAGAAAATGGATTGGTTAAAAGTGTTTGCCAAATTGTCTGTCTTGTTTTTTAAAATCGTTGCAGTTTTCAGAGTGCAACAGTGCGTGACTCTGTGTGTGTGTGTGAGTGTGTGAGTGTGTGTGTGAGTGAGTGAGTCTGTGTGAATGCGAGCGAGCCTGCGTGTGTGTGTCCGCGTGTGCGTGTGTGTGTGTGAGGCAGTGAGTGTGTGAGTCAGTGTGTGTCTGTGTGAGTCTGTATGAGTCTGTGTGTGTGAGTCTATGTGTGAGTCAGTGTGTGTCTGTGTGTCTGTGTGTGAGTCTGTGTGTGAGTCTATGTGTGAGTCAGTGTGTGTGTGTGAGTCTGTGTGTGAGTCTGTGTGTGAGTCTTGTGTGAGTCTGTGTGTGTGTGTGTGTGTGAGTCTGTGTGTGAGTCTGTGTGTGAGTCTGTGTGTGAGTCTGTGTGTGAGTCTGTGTGTGTGTGTGTGTGTGTGTGTGTGTGTGTGTGTGTGTGTGTGTGTGTGTGTGTGTGTGTGTGTGTGTGTGTGTGTGTGTGTGTGTGTGTGACATCTATCCTACAGATTTCCAAAATTGAAGAGAAATGAAGGTAAAGAGATGCGAGAGTTGAAGAGACAACAACAGCTAAAGTGCTTGGCGAACATTGGCCGTGCAGATATCGAGATTGAAAATATTGGGAATTATCGCGTTTGCTCACTGCACAGTAAGGCATCAGTTGTGTTTTTTCTTGATTCTTTTGGTATATAAAAAGTTTCAAAAGTGATAAATCTGGCTGTAAAATTTTAAAATCGCCCATGGTTCTGAAGTCGGTATTTACATGCAAAAACAAAACGCTTCTGAAGCTAAATTTATCATTTAAAAAAATCTCCAGACTTACGAGTGGTGTGTGGAAAAGTAAGTTTACTATCATTGATATGCATGTTTTGGCAAATAATAAAATGGCCGGACAGCTTAAACACCCACTCCCTTTCAATAGGATATTGTCAGTTTGCTAGGGGTGAGGGGTCATTCTCTAGGGGTGAGGGGGGGGGGGGGGGTGAGGGGGTGAGAGGTGATTCCGTGTGTTTGAGGGGGTATCGGGGAGGTCGGTGGGTGAGGGGTTATTCTCGGGGTGAGGGGGAGTTCTGGAGTGACGGGTGAGTCTGTGTGTTTGAGCGGGTGTGGGGAAGGTTATGGGGTGAGGTGTGTCTCTCTCGGGTTTCGGGTGGCCGGCCTGATGTCCCGGTGCTGCCTCTCACGGTGCTGCTGTTGCCTCCTGCAGCTGTCGGGGCTGCTGCTGAAGGTGTCTGTGCTGTGCTACGGGGGACAGCTGGTGGCCGAGGGCAGCATCACCAGTGGGGGCCTCGTCTCCTTATCCTCTACCAGATGCAGTTCACCTCCGCCATCAAGGTGAGTTGGTGGGGGGGGAGGGGGAGCTGCACAGACACAGACCCCCAGCCAGACCCCCGGACACCGGTTCTGCCCCACCCACCAACTCCCCGGTAACCGGGCACCCACCCCTCTGCCGTCAAGGTGAGTGAAGGTGGGGGGTCGTTGCTGGTGAGCATCGTCAGACTCCAGCACGTCCCCAGGCAACCAGCCACCCGTCACCCCGGCAAGCACCCGGCAACCTTCCCCCTCACCGGCAACCAGACGCCCGTCCCCCCCAGCAGAGATTGGGATGAAGCAGGGCCAAGGGTTAGGGTGAGTGAGGTGTAGGGATGATGTGAAGTTTCACCGGTAACGCGTCGGGGTATTGTGTGTTTGCAGGGCGTCGTTCGAGGTGCGGGCCGGGGAGGTGACGGCCCTGGTGGGACCCTCAGGAGGGGGAAGACCACCTGCGTCAGCTTCCTGCAGCGCTTTTACTGGCCTCAGTCCGGCCACATCCTGTTGGACGGGCGGCCCATCGAGGAGTACGAACACCAGTACTACCACAGCAAGTTCAGGGGACAGTGAGGGTCAGGGCACAGAAGGTCAGCGGGCAGTGAGGGTCAGGGCACAGAAGGTCAGCGGACAGTGAGGGTCAGGGCACAGAAGGTCAGCGAGCAGTGAGGGTCAGGGCACAGAAGGTCAGAGGGCAGTGAGGGTCAGGGCACAGAAGGTCAGGGGACAGTGAGGGTTAGGGCACAGAAGGTCAGAGGGCAGTGAGGGTCAGGGCACAGAAGGTCAGAGGGCAGTGAGGGTCAGGGCACAGAAGGTCAGCGAGCAGTGAGGGTCAGGGCACAGAAGGTCAGGGGACAGTGAGGGTCAGGGCACAGAAGGTCAGGGGACAGTGAGAGTCAGGGCACAGAAGATCAGCGGACAGTGAGGGTCAGGGCACAGAAGGTCAGCGGACAGTGAGGGTCAGGGCACAGAAGGTCAGAGGGCAGTGAGGGTCAGGGCACAGAAGGTCAGAGGGCAGTGAGGGTCAGGGCACAGAAGGTCAGAGGGCAGTGAGGGTCAGGGCACAGAAGGTCAGAGGGCAGTGAGGGTCAGGGCACAGACGGTCAGGGGGCAGTGAGGGTCAGGGCACAGAAGGTCAAGGGACAGTGAGGGTTAGGGCACAGAAGGTCAGGGGACAGTGAGGGTCAGGGCACAGAAGGTCAGGGGACAGTGAGGGTCAGGGCACAGAAGGTCAGGGGACAGTGAGGGTCAGGGCACATAAGGTCAGGGGACAGTGAGGGTCAGGGGTCAGTGAGAGGTGATTCAAACCAGAACACAAAGATAGGGGGGGGGGTGCGGTGAGGAAACTGACGGGGTCAGAGGAAAGGGGGGGTGGATCCAAACCAGGACATCATGTGGGGTGGTCACACTGGGACAGCGAGGGCCCAGTGAGGGTGTGTGTCAGGGGACAGTCATGGGATGATGGGGGTTCCTCTGGCCATTGGGGTCACACTGGGCCAATGACAGTTTACTCTGGGACAGTGGGGGCTCTGGTCTGTTGGGGAGTCTCTCTGGGACACTGGGGTTCAATCTAACCAGTGGGAGGTCACGAGATAGTGTTGTGGAGTCCCTCTAGCCAGTGGATAGTGGCCAGTGTGTATCACTCTGGGACAGCAGAGCGAGGTCACTGGTCAGTGGGGGGGGGGGTCACTCTGGGACAGTGGAGCGAGGTCACTGTCCAGTGGGGGGCGGGTCACTGGGCCAGTGAGGGGTCACTCTGGGACAGTGGAGCGAGGTCACTGGCCAGTGGAGCGAGGTCACTGGCCAGTGGGGGGTCACTCTGGGACAGTGGAGCGAGGTCACTGGCCAGTGGGGGGCGGGTCACTGGGCCAGTGAGGGGTCACTCTGGGACAGTGGAGCGAGGTCACTGGCCAGTGGGGGGTGCGGGTTACTGGGCCAGTGAGGGGTCACTCTGGGCCAGTGGGCTGAGCATCTCCCCGGCTGGCTGTTGTGCAGGTGGTGCTGGTGAGCCAGGAGCCGGAGCTGTTCGATCGCCCCGTGGGGAACAACATCGCCTACAGTGTGGGGGCCGCCTCCAGCCCGGCCGTCGTCCAGGCAGCGCAGAGCGTCGCCGCCCAGATTCATAATCGCGCTGAAGGACACCTCTCTCACCACAGCACCGGTGAGAGAGATAGAGGGGTGGAGAGAGGGGAAGGGAGCGGGGGAGATGGGGGGAGGGGGTATGCGAGGGGGAGCAGGAGCGAAAGGGAGTGGGAGTGGGAGCAGGACAGAAAGGGAGGGTGAGAGAGGAGGAGGTAAAGGGAAGGGGAGGGAAAGGCATGGTGGGTGAAGGGGGGAGGGAGGGGCACTATCAATGGAGGAGACTCAGGGCAGAAAGGTCAGTGTGGGTAGTCACAAAAAGCTGGAGTAACTCAGCGGGTCACGCAGCATCTCTGGAGGAAAGATATAGTTAGTGAGGGGAGCGAGGGCTTGAGGGGAGATGGTGAATGAGTGGAGTATGGGGGAGAAGGATTGGGGAGAGGGGGGGAGGTGAAGATGGGAGGGGGGTGTTGAGGACGGAGAAGGGGTGGGCGTGAGTGGGCAGAGGATAGTTGGGGGCAGGAGGGTGAGCAGCGGAGAGTCGGATGGAGCAGAGACAATGGGGAGTGGGCGAGCTGGAGGTGAGGGAGGGGCTGGACAAATGGAGGGGAAGCGAAAGAGGAGACGGGAGGAGAGGGTGAGTGCAGGGCTGACGAGCAGAAAGAGTGGGGCTGGGTGAGTGTGGAAGGAGGGAAGGGGCTCAAGTGGGGGAGGGACCATTGAGGGAGGAGAGATCTAGACACGTTGGTGCTGCCCCGCCCCCGACTATGCGGTGGATGCACTGGACCAATCCCCTCTCACGCCCCCCCCCCCCCCCCCCCGTTCCGCACTCTAACCTCTCTCACTCTTTCTCACGCTCACTCGCTCTCTTTCTCCGTCTCTCGCCAGATCTGGGGCAAAAGAGGGGGAATCTGTCGGGGAGCAGAAGCAGCGAATGGCCATCGCCCGAGCCCTGATCCGACTCCCAAGGGTGCTGATCCTGGACGATGCGACAAGCAGCCTGGACAGTGAAACCGCACACCTGGTCAGTAGCCCCCCCCTCCCCTTGCACGAGTACAGTCACACATCCCTCCCCTCCATGAGTACAGTCGCCATGTGTACAGTCACTCCCCGTGTGTACAGTCACCGTGTGTACAGTGACAGTGAGTACAGTGACAGTGAGTACAGTGACAGTGTGTACAATGACAGTGTGTACAGTCACGGTGTGTATAGTGACAGTGTGTACAGTCACCGTGTGTACAGTGACAGTGAGTACAGTGACAGTGAGTACAGTGACAGTGTGTACAATGACAGTGTGTACAGTCACCGTGTGTACAGACACTCCCCGTGAGTACAGTCACTCCCCGTGAGACAGTCACCATGTGTACAGTGACACTAGGTAGAGTCACTATTCCTGTTCCTCCCTGCTCCCTCCCCCCTTGCTCCCATTCCCGCGGGTCGACAGGGGTTACAGCCCCTGTTCCAATATCCCGCGGGTTCACGAGTCGGTGTTCGGCGGGGACCGGGATGGCGCCGTACTGGTGATCACGCACCGACAGAGTACGATGGAGTGGGCCGAGCGGGTGGTGGTACTGGAGATGGGCGCGGTGGTGGAGGAGGGGCCGCGCCTGGAGCTGGAGCTGGAGGCGCGGGGTGGCAGATACCACCGGCTGCTGCACACTCAGGGCGGGGGCCCGGGTACGGAGAACGGCCCGCCGGTGGCAGCCGAGACCGACAATTGACCGGGGACCGCGACCCGGGTGCAAAGGGGGCCGTGAACGGTGGTACCGGGGCTACCAGGAGCCGCGACCGGTGACATCAGCGGTTGCGACTGGCGATACGGGGGATGGGGTGGGGGGGGGGGGGGGGGGGAGACCGGCGGTGCCGCGAATCGGAACCGACTGCACCGGGGCAGGACGTGCAGCGCCGCCCTCGATAGGGCTGAACGGGGTCTGCGATCATTGATGCTCCCGGCGCTCGGACCCGATGGATTGTCCACCCGCCACACAAACTGCACTGAGCCGAGACGCCTTTCCTCGACACCCTTCCTCTCCCTCCGAGACGCAGGGAGGCGTCTCCTGTACGGGTTCCTCCACCACAACCCGCACCTCCTCGCCCTCGTCCACCGTCCGGACACAAAGTGGCGGGGATCTGGGGATGGAGGGTACTGCACCGAGGTGTCCCCTGTAACCTGTTTCTCTCGCGGTTCACACACTCGCCAGCCGCCGGCCACATTTGCGGGCTGGAGGAGTCTGTGTTCCACGTCTACATGGAGTGTGTGAGGTTGCAGCCCCAGTTCCAATATCTAAAGGGGCTGCTCCTTGCCTTCTGGCTGCACTCCGCACCCACCATCCTCATCTTTGGACATCCTGCGTGTAGACGGTAGGGCTGAAGATGTCCTGGTTGGATCGTTGCTGCTGGGCACGGAGCCAGAATGACAGACACCCGCACGACCCCCAGGCGACCAGACACCCGGAACCGGACACCCACCCCCCGGCAATTAGATCGGCGAGTTCTGCCGGTACCACTGGTGACACGGGGGGGAGGGGGGCGACCAGCGGTGCCGGGGGCCGTGACCGGCTGCACCGGGGCAACACCTGCAGCGCCGCTCCCGTGAGGGCTGAACCGGGACTCGGGTCGGTGCGCGGGAATCTAAGGGGTTGGTTGTACAGACGTCGGTATTTATTGACCCCAATACATTTATTCAGAAAACAAACATACAAAGTATTAGCACGAACAAAGGCTGCCTATTTGGCAGTTTACAAATAGTCATCAAATTAATATATTGCCAACGTTATCAATTCTACACGGGACCATTTGGATGAAGGAATTCAAAGTAACATTAGCAAATTTGCAGAGATGACACAAAGCTGGATGGCAGTGTGAACTGTGAGGAGGATGCTATGAGAATGCAGGGTGACTTGGACAGGTTGGGGGAGTGCGCAGATGCATGGCAGATGAAGTTTAATGCGGATAAATGTGAGGTTATCCACTTTGGTAGCAAAAACAGGAAGGCAGATTAGTATCTAAATGGCGTCAAGTTGGGAAAAGGGGAAGTACAACGGGATCTGTGGGTCCTTGTACATCAGTCTATGAAAGGAAGCATGCAGGTACAGCAGGCAGTGAAGAAAGCGAATGGCATGTTGGCCTTTATAACAAGAGGAATCGAATATAGGAGCAAAGAGGACCTTCTGTAGTTGTACAGAGCCCTAGTGGGGCCATACCTGGAGTATTGTGTGCAGTTTTGGTCCCCTAATTTGAGTAAGGACATTCTCTATTGTTATTGAGGGAGTGAAGCGCAGGTTTACAAGGTTAATTCCCGGGATGGCAGGACTGTCATATGCTGAGAGAATCGAGCAGCTGGGCTTGTACACTCTGGAGTTTAGAAGGATGAGAGGGGATCTCATTGAAACATATAAGATTGTTAAGGGCTTGGACACGCTAGAGGCAGGAAACATGTTCCCGACGTTGGGGAAGTCCAGAACTAGGGGCCACAGTTTAAGAATAAGGAGTAAGCCATTTAGAACGGAGACGAGTATACACTTTTTCTCACAGAGAGTGGCGAGTCTGTGGAACTCTCAGCCTCAGAGGGCGGTAGAGGCAGGTTCTCTGGATGCTTTCAAGGGAGAGCTGGATAGGGCTCTTAAAAATAGCAGAGTCAGTGTATATGGGGAGAGGGCAGGAACGGGGTACTGATTGGGGATGATCAGCCATGATCACATTGAATGGCGGTGCTGGCTCGATGGGCCGAATGGCCTACTCCTGCACCTATTGTATATTGTCTGTTGTCTATTGACCTCTCGCGGCGACCAGCGCTCACGGAGGCCTCTCCAGGGACACGCAAGGACAGACGTTGGCCCGGAAGAGGGGAAGCACCTGACTCTGGTGTGACCATCGACTGCCCGCGGTCTGGACCATCGCCAACCGGACACGGGAGCAGACCCGGCGCCGGTTTATCCCGGACCCAATCCGCCGGCGGTTTATCCCAGAGCACAACCAGCGCAGGTTGATCCTGGGAGCTGGTTTATCCTGGGAATCGTCCGGTCGCTGCAGGAGCGGAGGAATTGTCAATCACAACCTCACGGTGACCCACCGGGAAATTGTAAAGTCCATGGAATTGATCGCGAGGAATAGTTCGGGTAGACACATCGAGGCTCTTGTCCGGGGGGGGGGGGGGGGGGGGGGTTAATAATAACATGAGGAGTACCGCGTTTTCACACAATGGGTGATAGGTGTATGGAACAAGCTGCCAGCGGAGGTAGTTGAGGCTGGCTCTATCTCAACACATAACAGTTGCACACGTGCATGGATAGGTGGGGTTTAGAGGGGGATATGGCGGGTGGACCCTACTCCCAGCGCCGGCCTATTCCGGGAAAACTCCCGCTGGCTGTTTCTCCCGGAAACAATCCCGGCAGGTTTGGCGGTGTGGACAAGTTGTGCCAAAGTATCCGGAGCCTTCAGCGGGCGGGCCGGCCAGACTGACCGGCGGGACGGGGTTTCAGATCAGACTGACCGGCGGGACGGGGTTTCAGATCAGACTGACCGGCGGGACGGGGTTTCACTTCAGACTGACCGGCGGGACGGGGTTTCAGATCAGACTGACCGGCGGGACGGGGTTACAGATCAGACTAATCGGCGGGACGGGGTTTCAGATCAGACTGACCGGCGGGACGGGGTTTCACTTCAGACTGACCGGCGGGACGGGGTTTCAGATCAGACTGACCGGTGGGACGGGGTTTCTGATCAGACTGACCGGCGGGACGGGGTTTCACTTCAGACTGACCGGCGGGACGGGGTTTCTGATCAGACTGACCGGCGGGACGGGGTTTCAGATCAGACTGACCGGCGGGACGGGGTTTCAGATCAGACTGACCGGCGGGACGGGGTTTCAGATCAGACTGACCGGCGGGACGGGGTTTCAGATCAGACTGACCGGCGGGCCGGGGTTTCAGATCAGACTGACCGGCGGGACGGGGTTTCAGATCAGACTGACCGGCGGGCCGGGGTTTCAGATCAGACTGACCGGCGGGACGGGGTTTCAGATCAGACTGACCGGCGGGACGGGGTTTCAGACCAGACTGACCGGCGGGACGCTACGCCGCTCGGGCAGCACCACGGCCAATATCTGCACCGCCGCGGGTCGATGCCGCGGGCATTCCGGGTGCCCGATATCCCGGCCATGCGCCCAGCACCAGATTGTCCCGGGAAAGCACCCGCTGCTGGTTTATCCGGGGAACGATCCCGACGACGGTTTAACCCCGGCGGGAAATTGTGACGACCATGAAATGGCATCGCAAGCGCCGTGGAATCGCGCCAGTAAACCCGAGCTCCCAGCGGCGGAGGTCGCGGCCCGAGCACAGACTGGCCGAAGGGGCGGGTTGGAGCTCACGTTAACTGTCGGGACGGCGTTGAGGACCCTGTCTGTATCTCGGGAGTGGATCGGAGCCCAGAGTAACCACGGGGACGTATGTACCGATTACACGTTCTCGCAGGCCGGAGTGGTGGCGTGGACGCTGCCACACTGTGTGACTCTGTGATTCTAATGCTCCGGACACGGGTTTATCCCGGGATCGCTGCGGGTGCGACCGGACCAGGTGCACGGTCAGCCACCCACGAGGTGACCCGCCCGGGACCTGGCGGGGTAAATATCCAGACATAATGTCGAGACGGTCCGACCCACCTCAGACTGGCTGTCGCGACAGGGTCTGAGCCAAGACTGACCATCAGGACGGGTCGAAGCCCCTGCTGACAATCTGGTCCGTATTCCGCTCGGACTCTTCCGCGGCCGGAGCCCACACCGGTCAGACCCTCCGCCCGCCGGACCCAACACCGGGCACCGTGAGATATTCTGAACGCTCCCGGTGCTGCAGAGCCGATGACCAGTCAGCCACACACCTTGCCCTGACCTCCCAACCTTGCCCTGACCTCCCGGGAGATTGTAATCACGATGAAATGGCTTTTAGGCGCCAACAATCGGAGCTGTCAGCGGCGGGGGATCGCGGGCCGAGCCGAAGCTGGCTGCCCGGACGCGTTCAGAGTCCCGGCTCTAACCCGGGACAGGACCGGAGCCCAGACTGATCGTTGGGAGGTTATGCTGCTCGTCCCTTCCCCGGCCGGACTTGTACAGAACGGATCCAACTCCGGCCGAACTCCAGAGCGCCTGGACCCCGTACCATGGATACTGTACCGGTCGGAGCCCATGCTGCCCGGCCCCACGCCGGGGACCGGGTTAACCCTGGAACTCCCCGGGCGTTACAAGGCCAGATGAATTCCCGAGATATCACGGGGAGAACGTACAACCCTCGTACAGACAGCACCTGTATTTAGTACTCTGAACCCGGCGCTGCGAGGCAGCAACTCTGCCGGTGCGCTATCATGCCGGCCGCCAGAGGTAACGTGGATGAATCTCACCAAGGAACCGGAGCTGTCAGCGGCGCGGTAACTCATCCGGATCCCATAGCGGACCGACCGACACACGGGGATCTGGAGACGTTGGTTTACAAATCAAGACACTTAGTGCTGGAGTAACTGAGCGGGTCAGGCAGCATCTGTGGAAAACATGGATAGGCGATTTGAGTACAAGAGAAGGGAGGTTCTACTGGAGTTGTACATGGTCTCGGTGAGGCCACACCTGGAGTATTGCGTACAGTTTTGATCTCCTAATCTGAGGAAAGACATTCTTGCCATAGAGGGAGTACGGAGAAGGTTCACCAGACTGATTCCTGGGATGGCAGGACTTCCATATGAAGAAAGACTGGATAGACTCGGCTTGTACTCGCTGGAATTTAGATCGAGAGGGGGAAAAGAGGTGAGGATAGGATACATTCTGGCGATAAAGGTGGGGGTGAGTCGTTTTGGCAGGTGAACGGTTGGACAGAGATGTAAAGACAACAATGTGTGAGACAAGGAGGAACGCATTGAGAAGCCCGAGGAAGGAATAAAAGTGGAAGGTGCCGGGGAGGGGGATGCAGGTGGGACAAGGGGGAGCAAGGAGAAGAAGGGGGTTTGTTTGTAATTTAGTTACCTTTCGAGATACCGCATAGAAACAGGCCCTTCGGCCCATCGAGTTTGTACCGACCATCGATCATCCATTCACTTTAGATATATTTATGCTGTTACCTAGAATTCGAGAATTGCCGACAGATTGTAATGCATCTAAAGGAACACGAGATGCTGTTCCTCCAGTTTCCTCCAAGTTTACTCCTTCACATCGTCAAGACCAAGTGTTGGGCAGGCGACCATTTACTCCAACACTTGCGCTCGGTCTGTCCAGGTCGGCCGGATCTCCCATCTTACCTCCCCATCCCATTCCCACACTGACCTTTCTGTTCTGGGCCTCTTCCATTACCAGAGTGAGGCCATACGCTTAGATAGCTCACAACATTAAATTCCCCCATTTTAAGTAACCAATGTACATCCCTCTCTTCCCTGTATTCCATTTGGATTTGCACCCATTTATCCCCATCCCCGTAGTCTCCCCCCACTGATGCTGCTCGACTTGCTGAGTCCAGATCGCAGCACTTGGTATATATGGGGGTGGAGGGATTCCCACGCCGGCAGCAGCTTCGGCCAATGATCCTCGCGCACTAAACAACCCACCTCCGGGCTGACCCGCTCAGCGAGGGGCGGGGTGACCGTTCCCCGGCGGTGGGAGTGGGTTGCAGTGGAGGGGAGAGAGAGATGGAGAGGCAGGGATGGAGGGAGCGTGAGCAGCCACAGAGAAAGGGAGGAAGAGAAAAATAGAGAGGGGGATGAGATAGAGACAGGGGGGGAGAGAAAGAGGGAGGGAGAGAGACCTACAGACAGACGCCCTCTGGTCACTGTGAGAGTCTACAAATTAGGTCAAACCAGAAACTAGTTTAAGTGAAAATCTCGTTTATTGCACTGAAGTGGAATTAAACTGGAAGTGGGCGCTGAAAACTGGGGCGCCCAGACCCTGCACTGGCGGATGCACGATCCCCTCCCCTCCCCTCCCCACCCCATCCCATACACTCACTCCCCCTCCCCTCCCCACACCCCCTCCCTTCCCACACACTCACTTCCCCTCCCCACACCCTCACCCCCTCCCTTCCACACACCCTCACCCCATCCCTTCCCCACATTTACCCCATCCCTTCCCCACATTCACCCCATCCCTTCCCCACTCACCACCCACACACACCACACCCTACTCACTTTCTGAACTGCCACCTTCCCTTCCGTCCATTCACTCGCTTTCCACCCCTCGCCCTCACGATCTCCTCCCCCTCCATGCCCCCCCCCACTGTCCCCACCCTCATTACCCCCCCCCCCCCCCCACACACACACACTCAATAGTCATAGCCATAGATTAATAGTGTGAAAACAGGCCCTTCGGCCCAACTCGTCCACTCCGACCAACAATGTCCCAGCTAACCTAGCCCCACTTGCCTGCGCTTGGTCCATAACCCTCCAAACCTGTCCTATCCTTGTACCTGTCCAACTGTTTCTTATACGATGGGATAGTCTCAATTACTTCCTCTGCGTTGTTCTATACACCCACCTCACTCTGTGGGAAAAAGTTACTTCACAGATTCCTATTGAATCTTTTCCCCTTCACCTTGAACCTATGTCCTCTGGTCCTCGATTCCCCTACAATGCAAAAGTCTCTGTGCATCTACCCGATCTATTCCTCTAATGATTTTGTATACCTCTATAAGATCCCCCGTCATCCTCCTGCGCTCCATGGAATAGAGACCCAGCCTATTCAACCTCTCCCTAAAGCTTACATACCTCTAGATCTGGTAACATCCTCGTAAATCTTTTCTGAACCCTTTCAAGCTTGACAATATCTTTCCTATAACATGGTGTCCCGAATTGAACACAATTTTCTAAATGCGGTCTCACCAACGTCTTATACAACTGCAACATGACCTCCCAACTTCACTCCTCAATACTCTGAATGATGAAGGCCAAAGTGCCAAAAGCTTTTTTGACCAACTTATCTACCTGCGACTCGACCTTCATGGAACCATGCACCTGTACTCCTATATACCTCTGCTCTACAGCACTACCCAGAGGCTTACCATTCACTGTGTAGGTTCTGCACTTGTTCGATGTCCCAAAATGTACACCTCACACTCCTCTGTATTAAATTCCATCAACCATTCCTCAGCCCACCTGGCCAATCGATCCATATCCTGCTGCAATCGTTCACAACCATCTTCATTATCTGCAAAAAACACTAACTTCCCCGCCGTCATTCTCCTCATCTAACTCACTCCCCTCGCTGGCTCACTACCCTCCCTCTCTCCTGGGTCTGCACTGTCAACATCTCTCTCCTTCTCCCTCACTCTCTCCATGTCCCACATCACCCTCTTCACTCTCTCCCTTCCACTCCTACTCCCCACCCTGTCCCTCCCTGTTTCCCCGCCGCACTCATTCTCTTCCTCCCTCATTGCCCCTCTTCTCCCTCCCTCTCCCCTCTCTGTCTCCCCACTCTCTCTCCCCGTGTCCCTACCCCTAGTCTCCCCCGGCCGCTGCCTGCTCCCCGTTGGTGAACTGCCGCAGCACCATGCGGGAGTAGCAGCCGCCGAGCTCCATCAGCTGAGGGTGCGTGCCCCGTTCCACCACCCGGCCGCCCTCCAGCACCACGATCCTGTCCGCCCGCTGCACTGTCTTCAGCCGATGGGCGATCACCAGCGCTGCGGCCCTCGGCTCACGCTCCAGGGCCCGCTGGATCTGCGGGAAAGCGGAGTTTAGTCAGAGCCTGCCTGCCCCGTACCCGCGGCCACCCCAACCCCACCCGCCCGCGATAATCCCAAACCCACCCGGCGCCGGCCCACATCGCCCTGGCCGCTGGTAGACACTGTCGCGCTGGGAGGCGGGATTGGGGTAGAGTGGAGGAAAGAGTGGGGGTGGTGATGGAGGAGGCGGGGGGAAGCAGGTGGACACTTTGATCAACTGGCCTTTAAACGACTCTTCCATGTTAGATGTGAATTTATTGAATAACAACTACTGTTGATTGTGTTAATACTCTGTGTTTATTATTATTTTTTGATTAAAATTCGTTGTATAATAAACATAAAAATTAAAAAATGCGCCCTTCCCAGCGTCCACCTATTTACGTTGTTAGCTTCGCTCTAATTAATACCTTTCTGCAAAGTCCAGCATTCTGCCTATTCAAAACGATCTTAATACTGACGGAACAAAGGCAATGTTTTTTTTGAAAGGTAGATGGTTATTATAGAGGGCAAAGGTTAAAGCAGAAGGTGTGAGACAAAAGGATTGAAGAGTTGTGAATTATGAAGCCGGAGGAAGGAATGTTAATGGAGGGGGTGGAGAGAATTAGGGGCGAGTCCAGATGGTGCACTGGGGAGGGGTAGAAAGAGGGAAGGTGTGGGGCAGAAATGAGGGGGAGGGGGGTGTTTGCTGGAGGTTACCCAAGCAGGATACCAGATGTTGTTCCTCCAGTTTGTGTGTGGCCTCACTCTGGCAATGGAGGAGGCCCAGTACAGGAAGGTCAATGTGGGAATGGGGCTATGGAAACATTAAGTTTTTAACTAAAACTTAGTAAATATAGTAAGAATAGCAGAGAAATGTGAGTGGTTGCATTTTGGGAAGTCTAACTTGGGCAGGACCTACACGGTGAATGGTAGGGCGCTTGGTGAGTGTTGAAGAGCAGAGGGATCTAGGATTGCAGTTGCATGGTTCCTTGAAGGTGGTGTCACAGGTAGTTAGGGTGGTCAAAAAGGCTTTTGGCACATTGGCCTTCATCAGTCAAAGTATTGAATATAGGAGTTGGCAAATCATGTTACAGTTGTACTAGACATTGGTGAGGCCGCATTTGGAGTATTGTGTTCTGTTCTGGGAACCACGTTATAGGAAAGATGTTGTTAAGCTGGAAAGGGTACAGAGAAGATTTACGATGAATTTGCCAGGACTAGAGTGTCCGAGCTAAAGGGAGAGGTTGAGTAGGCTGGAGTGCAGAAGGCTGAGGTGATCTTTTATGTATAAAATCATGAGAGGAATAGATCGGGTAGAATCACAGAGTCTCTTCCCCAGAGTAGGTAAATCGAGGTTCAGGTGATTTAGGTTTAAGATGAAGGGGAAAGATTAAATAGGAGCCTGCGGGATAGCTTTTTCACACAAAGGGTAGTGGGTATGGAACGCGCTGCCAGAGGAGGTAATTTTGGCAGGGACTATCACAACGTTTAAGAAACGGAGAGACAGGTACATGGAAAGGTCAGGTTTGGTGGGATATTTACCAAACGCGGGCAGGTGGGATGAGTGTAGCTAAGATATGTTCAAAAGATCATGTGATAGGAGCAGAATTAGGCCATTCTGCCCATCAAGTCTACTCCGCCATTCATTCATGGGCGGTCCGTGGTTGGGGAATGGTGGGTGGGCAGGTGAATGGGGGGGGGGGGTGAGCGGGTGGGGGCGGGAGAAGGGTCGGGGACGATATCTGGGGTTGGGTAGTGGTGAATGGGGGGGGGGGTGCAGGGGGGTGGGGGAAGTGTAGAGGTGGGTGAGGGTGAGTGGGGAAAGTAGATGAGACAACAGCGTAACTGAGCTGACAGTGAGTGTTCCCCAGAGCTCAGCCCACATTGACGTGCACACGGTGACTGAGCGGCAGCTGCTCACCGATAGCTCAGTGTGTGTGTCCAACGAGCTGGTGGCCTCGTCCAGGACCAGAATCCGCGGCTGCCGGACCAGGGCGCGGGCGATGGCGATCCGCTGCTTCTGTCCCGCCGAGATCTGCCCGCCGGCCTCGCCCACATCTGCTCAACGGAGAGACGCCGTTACTAACAACACAGCGAGTGTCCTCACGGACAGAGTGCGGTCACACACACACACACACAGTGCGTGGTCCCCAGTGGAGGTCTATCTATAAGGAATAAGGGTGTCCTTCCCCTTTACATCGGGGACCTGGGGTGGAGAGTGTTGCACAGGGCTGTGGTGTGTAAGAAATATTTGACTCAGTTGAGGGACTCGCCAGCCGCCTATAACTTCTGTGGCGGGGAAGAGACTGTGTTTACGTGTATGTGGAGTGTGAGAGGTTGCAGCCCCTGTACGCATATTCATGAACGCTGGTCACTGCGTGGGGTTCAGTGCATTGTAGATAAAGATGGCACTATTGTATTATAATGATTGCCTGATGTAATGCGACTAATGAAATACTTCGTCACTTCTGGTACACTGCAAATTGCAAATACTGAATCAACTCCTTGTTAATAAGGACAAAAAAGGGTGTGGTCCCGTGGACGGTGAGCGTCCCACAGACTTCGAGGTCACACGACAGCGCAAACCATGTCACTGCTGCCGCTGCGTCACAGCAGGGACGGCACCGTCCCTTGAGCACAGGTCACTGGTGATGCCCACACTGGGACCATAGTGACCACACACACACACACACACTGGTGATGCCCACACTGGGACCATAGTGACCACACACACGCTGGTGATGTCCACACTGGGACCATAGTATCACACACACACACGCTGGTGATGTCCACACTGGGACCATAGTAACCACATACACGCTGGTGATGTCCACACTGGGACCAGTGACCACACACACGCTGGTGATGCCCACACTGGGACCATAGTGACCACACACACACACACTGGTGATGCCCACACTGGGACCATAGTGACCACACACACACTGGTGATGCCCACACTGGGACCATAGTAATCACACACACACACACTGGTGATGCCCACACTGGGACCACAGTAATCACACACACACACACTGGTGATGCCCACACTGGGACCACAGTGTTCACACACACCCTGGTGATGCCCACACTGGGACCATAGTGACCACACACACACACGCTGGTGATGCCCACACTGGGACCATAGTGACCACACACACACTGGTGATGCCCACACTGGGACCATAGTGACCACACACACACACACTGGTGATGCCCATACTGGGACCATAGTAATCACACACACACACTGGTGATGCCCACACTGGGACCACAGTGTTCACACACACCCTGGTGATGCCCACACTGGGACCATAGTGACCACACACACACACGCTGGTGATGCCCACACTGGGACCATAGTGACCACACACACACTGGTGATGCCCACACTGGGACCATAGTAATCACACACACACACACTGGTGATGCCCACACTGGGACCATAGTAATCACACACACACACACTGGTGATGCCCACACTGGGACCACAGTGTTCACACACACCCTGGTGATGCCCACACTGGGACCATAGTGACCACACACACACACGCTGGTGATGTCCACACTGGGACCACAGTGTTCACACATACCCTGGTGATGCCCACACTGGGACCATAGTAATCACACACACACACACTGGTGATGTCCACACTGGGACCACAGTGACCACACACACGCTGGTGATGCCCACACTGGGACCACAGTGACCACACACACGCTGGTGATGCTCACACTGGGACCATAGTGACCACACACACGCTGGTGAACAGCACACTAGGACTGTAGTCATCATACCATGGTGAACTGCACACTAGGACTATAGCGATCACACCCTGGTGATTCCCTTACGAGTATTCTGATCAGACCCTGGTGAACTTCACACTAGGATTGTAGAGATCAGACCCTGGTGATTCCCACACTAAGGCTACATTGACTCCCATACGAGTATAGTGATCAGATCCTGGTGATCTACACACTAGGACTATAGTGATCTGACCCTGGTGATTCCCACACTCGTATAGTGATCAGACTCCATTGAACTGCACACTAGGACTATAGCGATCAGACCCTGTTGATTCTCACACTAAGCCTTATGTGCCTCCCACACTAGTATAGTGATCAGACCCCGGTGATCTAGATTACTGACTCCACCTGCCGCTGCGGTGCCCCATTGTGCCGGTCCCCTGTAGCCAGTGCCACGGTGCCACGGTCAGGAGGGCTCCCTGCCCCCTCTCCCGGAGCGCTGCGACTGTACCTGTGTCGAAGCCCTGGTCCATCCTCTCGATGAAGTCCCGTGCGCTGGCACTCTGGGCAGCAGCTGCCACGTCTGCCTGCGGGCAGTGCTCCAGCCCGTAGCGGATGTTGTCCCGCACCGATAGCGCAAAGAGTGTCGGCTCCTGACTCACCAGAGCCACCTGTGGAGAAGTGACAGCAGCTGCCTCAGGGAACTGGCACCACATGGGCACAGAATACACGGGGCTCATGGGAGTGGCACTGAGTGTACACTGTAGCATGTGGGCACTGAGTGCACACGTGGCACATCGGGTGGCACTGAGTGTACACGTGTAGCATGTGGGCACTGAGTGCACACATGGCACATGGGGTGGCACTGAGTGTACACGTGTAGCATTTGGGCACTGAGTGCACTTGTGGCACATGGGGTAGCACTGAGTGTACACGTGTAGCATGTGGGCACTGAGTGCACATGTGGCACATGGGGTGGCACTGAGTGTGCACGTGTCACATGGGGGCACAGTGTGTACATGTGTCACACAGGGGCATGCCTTGTATATGTGTCACACGGGGGGTGGCACCTAGTGTACACGTGTCACAAGGGGGCACAATGTGTACACGTGTCACACGGGGGCACGCTTTGTACGTGTGCCACACTGGGGGTGGCACTGAGTGTACATGTGTCACAAGGGGGCAAACTATAGACGTGTCACACACGGCGTGGCATCGAGTGTAGACGTGTCGTATGGGGGTACACTGGGTACACATGTCACATGGAGGGTGGCACTGAGTGTACACGTGTCACACAGGCACACTACACGTGTCACACATAGGGTGGCACTGAGTGTGGACACTTACTACACACAGGCACCGTGTACATGTATCACACTGGGGCACACTATGTACATGTATCACACGGGGGGGGGGGCACTGTGCGTACACGTATCATATGGGGATACACTGTGTACTCGTCACATGTTGGCTCTGAGTGAGCAAATGTGTCACACAGGGTCACTGAATGTCTACACGTCACAAGGTGGCACAGTGTGTACATGTATCACACAGTGGTACTCTGTGTGTACGAGTGTTACACAAGACACTGTCCACTCACCCCCCACTCACTGTCCTGCCCCCCCATTGACCACTGACAACCCCTTCACTGCCCTTTGACACCCCCCCCCACTGACCCCTCACTGTCCCAGTGTAACCCCCATGTGCCCTGACCCTGAGTGCCCCCTGACCTTGCTGTGGTAGTACTTGTGCTCGTACTCCTCGATGGGCCGCCCGTCCAGCAGGATGTGGCCAGACTGAGGCTCATAGAAACGCTGCAGGAGGCTGACGCAGGTGGTCTTCCCCCCTCCCGAGGGTCCCACCAGGGCCGTCACCTCCCCGGCCCGCACCTCGAACGACACATCCTGCAAACACAGAGGAAGAAGAGCAATAAAACAAAGCCCCCACTCCCTGCGATGTTGCCAGCAACCCCGTGCCCAAGGATAGATGACCCTCTCTCTCTCCCCCACGCCCTCCTCTCCCCATCCCCCTTCACTCCCAACAGCCTTTCACCAGGACCCGACCCATGGACCGAACCAGGAACTCTGGAGGTGGCCTGGGACACAGGGATCAGTGTACGGATGGGAAGTGGAGCTATAATGTCTGACAGATGGGAGATCCAGCAGATCTGGTTGGACCGAGAGCAAGTGTGCAGCGAAACTTGGTCACTTCAGTGAAATGGCCCTCATTCCATCTCACACTGACCATCTGTCCTGTGCCTCATGCATTGCCACAGTGAGGCCACACACAAACCGAAGGAACAGCACCTCGTGTTCCACTTAGATAGCTTACAGCCCAACAGTACTGAATTCACCAATCATTGGTAACTAACCTGCAACAGCTCACTGCCCTCCCTGCCCCACTTCCTCTATCTCCTTCCACCTATATCTCTTCCTCTGCTTAACATTTTATGACTTTTATCTTCCTCCCATCTCTGGCCTGTGTCCACCCATCTGCCATCAATCCTCCCCCACCCGCCAATATCCACCTATCACTTACCAGGCTTTGTCCCACCAACTTCCCCTCCAGCTTTCTCTCCCCTATTACAATTAGTCTGAAGAAGGGTGCTGACCCGAAACATCACCTATACATATCCAGAGATGCTGCCTGGCCCGCTGAGATACACCAGCACTTTAAAGGGGCTGTCCCACTTGGGCGTTATTTGCGTGTCATTTACGCAACGTCATTTGCGTGTCACGACACACGATGCGTAACGCACACATGGCGCGTGGAGGGACGTGGTGTCGTAGGCAGTGACGTGCAGTTGCATGTGGCCCCCCAGAATTTTGGGATTCTCAAAACCCTCGCGCGCCACTTCTGTGATACGCAAATGATGCCCAAGTGGGACGGGCCCTCAACGCATTTTCCTAAAGCTAGAGGGCCCATGCTCACGGTGAGAGGAGAGATTCATGAGTCAAACAGTGTGGAAACAGGTCCTTCGGCCCAACATGCCCATGCTGATCAACATGCCAACCTACATGAGTCCCACCTGCCTGTGCTTGGCCCATATCCTTCTAAACCTCACGTTCCTATTAAGTCTTTCTCCCCTCACTTTAAAGCTATGTCCACTGTCCACTGATTCTCGATTACCATAGTCTGTGTAAAATACTATGTATTTAGCCTATTCCCCTCATGATTTTATGCGCTTCCATAATATCACACCTCATCCTCCGGTGCTCCAAGGAAAAAAGTCCTAACCTGCTAACCTCTCCCTTTAACGTTCAATAGATTCAGCATCAGTTCCTGCAAACTGGAGGATAGCTAACATTATCCCACTTTTCAAGAAAGGAGCGAGAGAGAAAATGGGGAAAAAGGAAGAGGAGGAGCCCGAGGGCTGAGTGAGAGCTGAGAAGGGGAGGAGACAGGAAGGGCTACCGGAAATTGGAGAATTCAATGTTTATGCCACTAGGCTGCTGACTTCCCAACCAGAATATGCGGTGCAGTTCCTCCAATTTCTGATGGTGTTCAATCTGGCCTTGGAGGAGGCCCAGGACAGAGAAGTTGAATACGGAATGGGAGGGGGAGTTGAAGTTCTGAGCCACCGGACGGTCAGGTGGTTATTGCAGACAGAGTGGAGGTGTTGCACGAAACCATCGCCAAGCCTACGCTTGGTCTCTCCGATGTAGATCAGCTGACTTCTAGAGCAGCGGATGCAGTAGATGAGGTTGGAGGAGGTGCAGGTAAACCTCTGTTGCACCTGGAACGAATGCTTGGTTCCTTGAATGGAGTTGAGGGGGGAGGTAAAGCAACAAGTTTAGCATCTCTTGCGGCTGCAAGGGAAAGTGCCCGGGGAGGGAGTGGTGCGGGAGCGAAGGGAAGAATTGACGAGGGAGTTACGGAAGGATCGGTCTTTGCGGAAAGCAGACAGGGGGGGGAGATGGGAAGATGTGGCGAGTGGTGGGGTCACGTTGGAGGTGGTGATAATGACGGAGGACTATTTGTTGTATGTGACGGCAGGGAACATAAAAACTGACTGCAAAAGTTTTTATAGATATGTGAAGATAACAAGATTAGTTATAACAATCTTTGGTTAAAACAAATGTAGGTCCCTTGCAGTCAGAAACTGGTGAATTGATCATGGGGAACAAGGACATGGGAGACCAATTGATTAACTACTTTGGTTCTGTGTTCACAAAGGAAGACATAAATAATCTGCCGGAAATAGCAGGGGACCGGGGGTCAAATGAGATGGAGGAACTGAGTGAAATCCAGGTTAGCCGGGAAGTGGTGTTAAGTAAATTGAATAGATTAAAGGCCGATAAATCCTCAGGGCCAGATAGGCTCCATCCCAGAGTGCTGAAGGAAGTAGCCCCAGAAATAGTGAATACAATAGTGATAATTTTTCAAAACTCTTTAGATTCTGGAGTAGTTCCTGAGGATTGGAGGGTAGCTGATGTAAGCCCACTTTTTAAAAAGGGAGGGAGAGAGAATACGGGGAATTACAGACCAGTTAGTCTAATATCAGTAGTGGGGAAATGCTAGAGTCAGTTATTAAAAATGGGATAGCAGCACATTTGGAAAGTGGTGAAATCATTGGACAAAGTCAGCATGGATTTATGAAAGGTAAATCATGTCTGACGAATCATATAGAATTTTTCGAGGATGTAACTAGTAGAGTGGATAAGGGAGAACCAGTGGATGTGTTACATCTGGACTTTCAGAAGACTTTCGACATGGTCCCACATAAGAGATTAGTATTCAAACTTAAAGCACATGCTATTGGGTGTTCAGTATTGATGGGGATAGAGAACTGGCTGGCAGACAGGAAGCAAAGAGAAGGAGTAAACAGGTCCTTTTCAGAATGGCAGGCAGTGACGAGTGGGGTACTACAAGGCTCAGTGCTGGGAACCCAGCTATTTACAATATATATTAATGATTTGGACGAGGGAACTGAATGCAACATCTCCCTGTTTGCAGATGACACGAAGCTGGAGGACAGTGTTAGCTGTGAGGAGGATGCTAGGAGACTGCAAGGAGACTTTGATGGATTGGGTGAGTGGGCAAATGCACGGCAGATGCAGTATAATGTGGATAAATGTGAGGCTATCCACTTCAGTGGCACGAACAGGAAAGTAGACTATTATGTGAATGGTGGCCGATAAGGAAAAGGGGAGATGCAACGAGACCTGGGTGTCATGGTAAACACCAATCATTGAAAGTAGGCATGCAGGTGCAGCAGGAAGCGAAGAAAGCGAATGGTATGTTAGCATCCATAGCAAATGGATTTGAGTATAGGAGCAGGGAGATTCTACTGCAGTTGTACAGGGCCTTGGACAGACCACACCTGGAGTATTGCGTACAGTTTTGGTCTCCTAATCTGAGGATAGACATTCTTGCCATAGAGGGAGTACAGAGAAGGTTCACCAGACTGATTCCTGAGATGGCAGGTCTTTCATATGAAGAAAGACTGGATAGGCTCGGCTTGTACTCGCTAGAATTTAGAAGATTGAGGGGGGATCTTATAGAAACTTACAACATTCTTAAGGGGTTCGACACACTAGATGCAGGAAGATTGTTCCCGATGTTGGGGAAGTCTAGAACAAGGGGTCACAGTTTAAGGATAAGGGGGAAGTCTTTTGGGACCGACATGAGAAAAAACATTTCACACAGAGTGGTGAATCTGTGGAATTCTCTGCCACAGAATGTAGTTGAGGCCAGTTCATTGGCTATATTTAAGAGGGAGTTAGATGTGGCCCTTGTGGCTAAAGGGATCAGGGGGTATGGAGAGAAGGCAGGTACAGGATACTGAGTTGGATGATTAGCCATGATCATGTTGAATGGCGGTACAGGCTCGAAGGGCTGAATGGCCTACTCCTGCACCTATTTTCTATGTTTCACATCTGGAGTATTGTGTACAGATTTGGTCTCCTAATTTGAGGAAGGACATCCTTATGATTGAGGCAGTGCAGCGTAGGTTCATGAGATTGATACCGGGGATGGCGGGTCTGTCATATGAGGAATGATTGAAAAGACAAGGCTTGTATTCACTAGAGTTTGGAAGGATGAGGGGGGATCTTATAGAAACATATCAAATTATTAAAGGGCTGCATAATCTAGATGGATGAAAAATGTTCCCAATGTTGGGTGAGTCCAGAACCAGGGCCACAGTCTTAGAATAAAGGGGATGCCATTTAAAACTGAGGTTAGAAAAAACTTTTTCAGAGAGTTGTGAATTTGTGGAATTCCCTGCCACGGAGGGCAGTGGAGGCCAAATCACGGGATGGATCTAAGCAAGAGTTAGATAGAGCTCTCGGGGCTAGTGGTATCAAGGGAAATGGGGAGAAGGCAGGCACGGGTTATTGATTGGGGATGATCAGCCATTATCACAATGGATGGCGGTGCTGGCTCGAAGGGCCGAATGGACTCTTCCTGCCCCTATTTTCTTTGTTTCTATGTTTCTATACCCTCAAGTCCTGGCAACATCGTCATCAATCTTCTTTGCACCCATTCCAGCTTAACAATATATTTCCTATACCAGGGTGAATAAAAGTGAACACAATACATCAAGTGTGGCCTCTCCTGTGTCTTACACAACTGTAACATAACCTCCCGACTTCCATACTTCATACTCTGACTGAAGAAGGTCAATGTGTCGCAAGCCTTCTTGACCATCCTCTCTACCCATATCACCACTTTCAAGGAACCATGTATCTGCACTTCCAGATCCCTCTGCTCCACAATGCTCACAGAGCACCAATCAGTCACTGTGTAGGTTCTGCCCCAGTTAGACTTTCCATGAAGCAACACCTTACATGTATCACATAAAATTTGTCATTGCTATAGATGACAAACTGCAAAGTGGCGGCAAGTAAGAATGTCCTTGTTCATTTGGTGGTAAATGTTCATTAGTGATAGGAACAGAATGAGGCCATTTGGCCCACCTAGTCTACTCCCCCATTCAATCATGCCTGATTTATCTTTCCCTTTTCAACCCATTCTCCTGCCTTCGCCCCATAAGCCCTGCCACCCATACTAATCAAGAATCCATCTCTGCCTTATAAATATCCATTGATGGCCTCCACAGCCTTCTGTGGCAATGAATTCCACAGATTCACCACCCTCTGACTGAAGTAATTACTCCTCGCCTCCTTCCTAAAGGAATATCCTTTAATTCTGAGGCTATGTCCTCTGGTCCTAGACTCTTCCATGAGTAGAAGCATCCTCTCCGCTTTATCCAAGCCTTTTATTATCCAGTACGTTTCTCTACGCAGGTACCTGTGACAACTAAACACTTGTGACCTTTCAAGCAGCTTCAGGTGTTTAACTCCAGGGTGCTACACAGTGGCAAGTTCTAGTTGTGGTGGAGATGTCCTTTCTTCAGCATTGACCCTGGGTTGACTGGGATGTCCTGTGGGTTTACTGTCCACACCTGATGCCTGGGTACATTGAGCACTAGCGGTACACATGCCCCAGTTTGCGTTGATGCCGCCAATGTAGAGATGGTTGAAAACTTCAAATTCCTATGGGGTCAATATCATCAACAACTTCTCCTGCACCACCCATATTGAAGTAACAACCAAGAAAGCACACCAATGCCTCTGCATCCTTAGAAGTTTTAGGAAGTTTGCCATGTCCCCTACAACACTCACCAACTTGCATAAATGCACCATAAAAAAGCATTTTATCAGGATGCATGACAGCTCGGTATGTGAACAGCTCCAACCAAGACCTCAAGAAATTTCAGCGAAATCAGCCTAGACCATCACACAAACTAACCCCCATCCCATTGATCATTTATAACTCACTCTGCCTTGACAAGGCCAGCAGCATAATCAAGGACAACTTGCACCCTGGCCACTCTCTCTTCTCCCCTCTCCCATCGGGCAAAATGTATAGAAGAGTGAAAACGCACACCTCCAGATTCAGGATCAGTTTCTTCCCATCTGTTATCAGGTGACTGAATCATCCTACCACAACCAGAGAGCAGGGCTGAACTACTATCTACCTCCTCGGTGACCCTCACTATCCTGAATTGGACTTTGCTGGCTTTACCTTGCACTAAACGTTATACCCTTATCATGTATCTATACACTGTAAATGGGTCGATTGTAATCATGTATTGTCTTGCTGTTGACTGTTAGCACGCAACAAAAGCTTTTCACTGTGGGGGCCATTATCTCACTATACCTCGGTACACGTGACAATAAATAAACTAATTAACCTGTGACATTACCTGTAAAACTTGGACGTCGGGCTTCGTTGAGTAGGAGAAAGACACGTCCTTGAACTCCAGGTGACCCTGAAGAGATTCTGGCACCAATGTCCCGTCAGTGCGTACACTGGGCTCACGGTCGAGGTAGTCAAAGACTTTCTCCGCTGCTCCCACAGAATGGGTCATTTCCGAATACATGCGGATCAGAGTCTGTGCAGTGAGAAAGCGGTGATCATGGGGGACACTGGAATAAGGCAGCACGCACACACAGACCTCCCCAGAAGCGAGTACACCACACTCACGTACACACACTCACTCATACACACATACACAGACCTCCCCGGCACCGAGTGCACCACACTCACGTACACACGCTCACTCATACACACACACACAGACCTCCCCAGCACCAAGTGCACCACACTCACGCACTCACGCACACACAGACCTCCCCAGCACCGAGTACAGTACACTCACTCATACACACACACACACACACAGACCTCCCTAGCACCGAGTGCACCACACTCACTCATACACACACACATACACACACACACAGACCTCCCCAGCACCGAGTGCACCACACTCACTCATACACACACACACACACACAGAGCTCCCCAGCAGCGAGTACACCACACTCACGTACACACGCTCACTCATACACACACAGACACACAGAGACTTCCCCAGCACCAAGTGCACCACACTCACACACGCTCACTCATACACACATACACAGATCTCTCCAGCACCGAGTGCACCACACTCACAAGCACACACTCCACAGGGTGGAGCCTTCAGCGATGGCTGCCTCACCAATGGTCTGTCTGTCTTTTTTTGTCTTTTTTGTTATTTTGGGTGTTTTAAAAGTATGTGTTAATGGTCTGTGGTTTGTTTTATGTGGTGGGTGGGGGAGGGGATCGGAGGAAACTTATTTCAATCTCTTACATCGCCAGAGATGCGATTGTTTTCTGGATCGTATCTCCGGTCGCTCTGCGGCCTAACATCATGGAGCTGGCGGCCTTGCTCCAGACTGACTGAACCCCAACGCGGGGCCGTGGACTTGGGCGGAGGAGCCTGCGATCCCTTACCTGGTGTAATGATGTCACCCAAACACACATTAAGATACAACATATTTATTAAATCACTTACAGCATAGGATCTGCAATACGTTACAGCTCTGAGCTGCTACATCTACCAGCAAGCGTAGGCGAGCTCTTGATACTATAAAGCACGTACTAGATGGAGCTACTACTAACAAGCACTATAATTGGCTAGCATGCAATAGCCAATCTACACCTGGGTTCAATGCTCCAGCCGAGGCCTGCGGATTTTAACATCGAGGAGCTTGCAGCCTCGAGTGGAGACAGATGTCGGGAAGCTCCAAGCCGCAGAAGGATCGACTAACCCCGACCCGGGGTCCGATCGCCCGGCGTGGGGAAGCTGAGATCCCCCCGAAGCGGGAGGTTGATCACCCCGATGCGGAGGGCCCGACCGCCGGCTACTGGAGCCAAGATCGTCCCGTCAACGGAAGGCCCAAGGCCCCCAACCGTGGAAGAACAAAGAAGGGAAGAGATTGAACTTTTTGTTTCCGCCTTTCATCGCAAAGAGTAATGTGGAGGAATCACTGTGGTGGATGTTTATGTTCAAATGTATTTTCTGTGTGTTGTTGCTTTTCATTGGTATGACTGCACGCAAATGAAATTCCTCGCATGTTGCAAAATATACTTGGCTAATAAAGTACGATTATGATTATGATACACACATAGAAACCACCCAGCAACATGCACCGCATTCACGTACACACACACACACACACACACAGAAACCGCCCCAGCAACATGCACCACATTCACGTACACACAATCACACACACACAGAAACCACCCCAGCAACATGCACCACATTCACATACACACAATCACACATACACACAGACCGCCCCAGCACCGAGTGCAGTAAACATAGAAACATAGAAACATAGAAAATAGGTGCAGGAGGAGGCTATTCGGCTCTTTAAGCCAGCACCGCCATTCATTGTGATCATGGCTGATCGTCCCCAATCAATAAACCATGCCTGCCTTCTCCCCATATCCCTTGACTCCACTAGCCCCTAGAGCTCTATCTAACTCTCTGTTCAATCCATCCAGTGACTTGGCCTCCACTGCCATCTGTGGCAGTGAATTCCATAAATTCACAATTCTCTGGGTGAAAACGTTTTTTCTCACCTCAGTCTTAAATGACCTTCCCTTTATTCTAAGACTGTGGCCCCCTGGTTCTGGACTCGCTCCACATTGGGACCATTTTTCCTGCAACTAGCTTGTCCAGTCCTTTTATAATTTGATATATTTCTATAAGATTGCCCCTCATCCTTCTAAACTCCAGTGAATACAAGTAGACTCACATACACACACACACGTACACATGTACACACATACGCACACACACACCTGCCCAGCACCGAGTGCACATATTCACACACAGAACCCTGCCCAGCACTGAGTGCCACACACACACACACACACACACAGTGAAACCGCCCCAGCAACATGCACCACATTCACGTACACACACACACACACACACACACACACACACAGAAACCGCCCCAGCAACATGCACCACATTCACGTACACACACACACACTCACACACAATCACACACACACACACACACACACACACACAGAAACCGCCCCAGCAACATGCACCACATTCACGTACACACAATCACACACACACACAATCACACACACACACGTACACACGTGTACACACATACGCACACACACCTGCCCAGCACCGAGTGCACATATTCACACACAGAACCCTGCCCAGCACTGAGTGCCACACACACACACACACACACACACACATACACACACACAAACACACACACACACACACACACACACACACACACCCCCCCCCCCACACCCCCCCCCCACCCCCCCTGCCCAGCACTGAGTGCACCACACACACACCCACCCCTGCCCAGCACTGGGTGCACCGCACACATGTACACTCACACACACACAGACCTCCCCAGTACTGAGTGCACCACACTCGCGTACACACACTCACACACAAAGAAACTTCCCCAACACCGGTACTAACAGTTGATCCCAATCATCTGCCCCAGATCATCCAGAAGAGCAGCGGGAGTGGAAGGTAATCGAGAAGGGAACATACCCGCACATAGGTCCCAAAGTCCATCTGGTAGAGGATGAAGGCGATAAGGTTTCCACTGGTCATCTGCCTATCATTCACCAGCATCTGCCCGCAGTACAGCATGACCACTTGCATCAGGAGCATGGCCAGCTGTGTAAACACAGGAGCAGGGAGAGGGCAGGGTCAGACATGCAACACTGCCAACACACGCACAAAGGAGGGGCTAGCAGGAATGGTTCGGACAACACTTCACTTTCAGTCTGATCTGGAGTGGGATAGAGGATTGATGAGGGCAGGGCAGTGGGCTTTGTCTAAATGAACTTTCACACAACCTCTGGCTAGGTTCCACATGACAGGCTAGTCTGAGAGGTTAGATCACGCGGGAGCCAAGGACGCTGGTCAATTGGATTCAAAATTGTGTCAAAGCGTAGTTGGGGTGGATTGTTTTTCTGATTGGAGACGTGATCAGTGGAGTGCCGCAGGGGTCGGTGCTGGGCCCACTACTGTTATCTACGTTAATGATTTGTGAGTAAACGTGGAGATGACACCAACATTGTTGGCGTACAGGACAATGATGAAAGATATGTTCATTCACTACAGCATCCAGATCAGATGAGAAGGTGGGTCAAGGAATGGCAAACATCATTTAAATTTGACTATTTGTAAAGGGTACAGAGAAGATTTATGAGGATGTTGCCAGAACTCAAGAGTCTAAACTACAGGGAGAGGTTGAGCAGGCTGGGACTCCTGGAGAGCAGGATGATGAGGGGTAATCTTAGAGACGTGTATAAACTCATGAGAGGAATAGTTAGGGCAGAGTCTCTTGCCCAGAGTAGGTGAATCGAGGACTGGAGGACATAAGTTTAAAGTGAAGGGGAAAAGATTTAATAGGAATCCGAGGGGTAACTTTTTCACACAAAGGGTGGTGGGCGTATGGAACGAGCTGCCAGAGGAGGTAGTTGAGGCAGAGACTATCCCAGCATTTAAGAAACACCTAAACAAGTACATGGAAAGGACCGATTTGGAGGGATATGGGCCAAACATGGGCAGTGGGAGTTAGAGTAGCTGGGACATGTTGGCCGGTGTGGGCAAGTTGGGCTGAAGGGCCCTTTTCCATGCTACATCACTCTACGGCAAGTGTGAGGTGTGGACCTTTGTCATATCAAACCCGGGCAGGTCTTAGAGCAAATTGTAGAGCTTTGGGGAGTGTTGTAGAACAGAGAGAACAGGGAGTACAGGTGCACGGTACCGAAACATGGTGAGTCAGATGGACAATGTGGTGAAGAAGGCATTTGGCACGGTTGCCTTCATTGGGAAGGATATTGAGGATAAAAGTTAGGATATCATGATGGAACAGGACAAGTCATTAGTGAGATCATACTTGGAGTAACGTGTGCATTTCTTACCCAGTTTGGGAAGGATGTCATTGTTGGATACAGAAGATATTCACTGGGCTGTTACTTGACATCTTCCCTACAGCCATCAGGCTATTAAACATTACAATCTCCTAAGCTATGAACTACAATAGACTATTATTATTATTATTATTATTATTATTATTGCACTGTTATTGTTTGTTATTTTTGTTCTGAGCTTTTGTTATATTATTTATTATGATTACATATTCTGTTGCCTTGCAGCGAGTAAGAATTTCATTGTTCTATTTGGTACAAATGACAATAAAACACTCTTGACTTGAGTTATAGGGAGAGGTTGGATAGGCTGGGATTTTATTCTTTGAATGTTGGTGCCTGAGGGGTGACCTAATTGATGTGTACAAGATCATGAGGGGTGTGGGAGTGGATAAAGTGAACATTTACCGTATGTTTCTCAGGGTAAATGATTCCAAAAGTAGAGGGTATAGACTTAAAATGAGAGGGAAAAAATTTAAGAGAGAACACTCAGATGGTAGTCTGTATCTGGAATGAGCTGCCAGGGGGAAACAATTATGAGTTTCAAAATTATGACTTTCCATTGACCCCATTTATACTTCACACTGCCTTGGAATAATCAAGGATCAGTCTCACCCCGGTCACTCCCTCTTCTCCCCTCTCCCATCAGGCAAGAGGTGCAGAAGTTTGGGAACACACACCTGCAGGTTCAGGGACAGGTTCTTCCTAGCTGTTCTCAAGCAATTGAACCATCCTCTTATCAGCTAGAGTGTGATCTGGACATCCCACCTATCCCATTGGAGACCTTTGAGCTATCTTTAACCGGATGTCAATGTTATCTCTTTGCACTAAATGTTATATTCTATCTATCTACCTATACATATCTAAAACTGATTTTGTGCTCTTTTGGTTTGCACAGTTTTTCTATTTACTCAAAAAGCGTTACGATGTTTCCTCAGCTCGCTATCCGTTCTCCTGTGCTGCAAGTGCAACAAGTTTCAATCGGATCGGTAGTATATTGTAAAAGTTAGCGAGGTTCAAATATCGTAAAAGCCGTGCGTGCGCAGATCGATTTCCTCTCCTGCCAATCAGCGCCGTGTGGATTGGTCTCTTGTCCTGTCACTCCCCGCTACGGTCCACCCCTTCCTGCGCCATCATGTCTTTAATGGAGCTGAGGGACACTGCGGGTGGCCGGCGGAGATCTCCAACCGGACACAATGTTCGGAAGGACCAGAAGCGGCCAAGCCCGGCACCGCAGATGTCACCAAATGGAAAGCAGAGAGTCTGATCCCGGCGCAGAAGAGCATCCACTGTGAGTCCCAAACGCACCGCCATCACTACGCCCCGCAGCTCCAGCCCCTTCCCCTCTGGCTCCCTTCGCTGGCTCCTGTCCCACTCCTCCATGATAACCCCCCTATCCCCCATGGCTCTTCCCCCGTCTTTTTTCCGAGATCTCCCCCCACCCCACACACCCCACCCCTCCTCCCACATGTCAGCGTGGCCATTGCTGTTGGCGCTTCCTGGCTGAGCCGAGGATCCGAGGCCTGGCTCTAAGGGCGACAACACAGTGCAGTTGGAACTGGCCAAGGGGAGCAGCTTCGAGTGCTTGGATATCAGTGGGAGGGAGGAGGGATGGAGGGACAGAGAGGGAGGAGGAGGGGGGGGAGAGGAGAGAGAAGGAAATGAGATAGAGGATAGGGGAATGGGAGGGAAGGGGAGAGGGAGGGAAGGGGAGAGGGAGGGAAGGGGAGAGGGACAGTGAGGGTGAAGGAGTGAGGGGGCCGTAGAGGAGGAGAAGGAAGGAGGAAAAGAGGGAAGATAGGGCTAAAGAGAGGGAGGGAAAGAGGGAGGAAGGTAAGGAAATGAGGGAGAGAGAAATATGAGGAAATGCTGGTGAGAAAGAGAGATAGAATGGAAAAGAAAGCAAGAGAAGGAAAGAGAAAGACCAAAAGAGAGATGGAAAGTGAGAGAGCTCCTTGCACCTACCCTGTGACACAGGAGGTAGACGGCTCTAACCAGGTCACGTTTGTTCTTCAGCTGGTGCGTTTCCTGCAGCTTCTTCTCAAACAGCTCTGACTCCAGGTCCTCGGCCGCGAAGCTCCTGACAGTTTTTATGGAGGAAACGATCTCACCG
The DNA here is from genome assembly GCA_963514005.1 of Raja brachyura. The sequence goes on along the minus strand of OY740805.1, from coordinate 22,056,189 downwards.
GCCAGCTGGTTCGACCTGGCGATCGAATCCTGAACCTGCAGCACCAGCCTCTGTCCAAAACAAAACGCCGTCCTCAGTGCAAGTAGCATCCCAGGGAGGAACCAGTTTACAATGGGGGAGTAGGGTGCAGCCTCACAGGTAGACAGGGTGGTGAAGAAGGCTTTTCACATGCTGCTCGTCATCAGTCAGGTTAGTGAATATAGACGTTGGGACGTTATGTTGAAGTTGTACTAGACGGCACGGTGTCGCAGTGGTAGAGTTGCTGCCTTCCAGCATTTACAGGACCCAGTTTCCATCCTGGTTATGGGTGCTTGCTTGTATGGAGTTGGTACGTTCTCCCCATGACCGCATGGGTTTTCTCTGAGAACTTTGGTTTCCTCCTACACTCCAAATGTGTACAGCTTTGAAAGCTAATTGACTTTGGTGTACATGTAATATTGTCCCTTGGGTAGGACATGCATGGATCACTGGTCTGTGCGGACTCAGTGGCCCGAAAGACCTGTTTCCATGCTGTATCTCCAAACTAAAACTAAATGTTGGTGAGGCCACATTTGGGGTATTGTGTTCGGTATTGGTCACCCTGCTTCATTCCTTGGATTGCAAGAAGGCTAGGGGTGATCTTAGAGTGGGGTATAAAATCATGAGGGGAATTGCTAAGGTAAAGTAATAGATAATATTAGACTTTTACCTATTGGGTAGGAGGATCAAGAACTCGAGAGCATAGTTTTAAGGTGAGAAGGGAAAGATATAATAGGACCTTGAGTGGGGAAATATTTTCATTCAGAGGGCGGTGACTACATGGAATGAGGTGCCAGAGGAGGTAATCGAGACAGATACTAACAGCATTTAAAAGACACGTGGCCATATAAATGGATAGGAAAGGTTTAGAGGTTTAAATTGTCCCTAGAGTGTGTAGATTAGTGCCAATGTGCGGGGATCATTGTTCAGCAAGGACTCGGTGGGCTGAGGAGGTTCTTTCCATGGTGTATCTCTAAAATAAAACTGAGATGGTGCTTCAGGTTGGGCACAGACATTGGGCCAAAAGGCCTGTTTTTGTGCTGTGTGCCTCTGTGACTTTGTATATGATAAATAGGTTTTGATTCCAGGAGCTGCAGCTGTTCGTGGTTTCTGTGTCCGACGGTGGCTGTGTACTTACCATATGATACCGGTCGTACAACTTCTGAATCAGGATGGTGAGGGGAGATTCGATGAAGATCAGGAGGGTGAGCTTCCAGGAGAGGCTGAACATAAAGGAAATGATTCCCAGAGTGTTCACCAGACTGCGCAGCAAGACGTTGGCATTGAGTGCAAGTGAGCGGCTCATGAGTGTGGTGTCCGTGGAGAGGCGGCTGGTGATGTCCCCTGCGGACAGAACACACCGCAGATAATGAGGATCGTGTGTGAGCAATCCACACACTGTGTTAACCACCTACAATACATGATAGCTCACAGCAGTGTACAGCAAAATCAATTCCAGTGCGGCGTTTGAAGCAAATGGATACATTATGGAAACAGGCCGTTCAGCTCATCCAGTCCACACCGACTATTGATCACCCGTTCACATAGTTCTGTTATCCCACTTTCTCATCCACTCCCTATATACTAGGGTAATTTACAGACAGCTAATTAACCTATAAACCCACATGTCTTTAGGATGCAGAAGGAAACCAGAGCACCCAGAGGAAACCATGTGATCACTACGAGAACGTGCAAACTCCACTGAGACAGTGCCCGAGGGCAGAATCGAACCCGGGTCTCTGGCGCTGTGAGGTGGCAAGTCTTCCTGCTAAGTCACTGTGCCACCCAGTGTTGTTAATGTCATGGAGTCTGTGTGCTCATGTTGCATAGACCGGCCCACAGGGATGCTTGAACCAACTTGGATTGATTTCTTCAGAGTGTCAGAAACTGAGGGGAGACACGGTGGCACAGCGTTAGTGTTGCTGCCTTACAGCGCTTGCAGCACCAGAGACCTGGGTTCCATCCTGACTCCGGGTGCTGTCTGTTCGAAGATTGAATGTTCTTCCCGTGACCACATGGGTTTAATCTGAGAGTGGATTTCCTCCCACATTCCAAAGACGTACAGGGTTGTAGGTTAATTGTCTTGGGTTTATATGCTTGGTATAAATGTAAATTGTCCCTAGTGTGTGCAGGATAGTGTTAAACTGTGGGGATCGCTGGACGGCGCGGACTCGGTGGAATAAAGGCAGGGCCGGATTTGGATGAAGCGAGGCCCTAGGCTATTCCACTTGTGAGGTCCCTCCCAATCCCCCACCCCCATGATGAGAGGAAGATGGAAGAGTCCACCTGATTGACACCTATATGCAGCCTAGCGTGGCCAATGAGATGACGGTTGGAAAGCTGCACTTTTTATTTATTTATCTATTCATTCATTTATTTATTTATTTATTTATTTATTGCCAGTGCTAGTGTCGAGTTATCGGTTTAAAACACTATCATTCTGAAATGGAGGGCAAGGAAAATTACTGAAGAGAAGGGGGGCCGAGGATCGGGCCTTCCCGGAAGGAGGTCGTCCCCTATGACGGGTAGAGAGGAGCGGGAAGAGGGGGAGGAAGGAGAGGGGAGAAGGTGAGAAGAGGAGGGTGGGGAGCCACGCGAGTGAGTGGGCTGTGAAATGCGGAGTGAAAGAAGCGGCTTCTCTGGAAACCCACAGCTGGAATGAGCGGGCAGGGGATGGGAGGGGTGGGGCCTCACGAGCTGCACGGCCAACGTGGCGAAGTTTCAGCGCGTGAGGTGCCGCTGACCCCGAGATCTGCAGAACAAAGTTCCTAGAGCGGAGTTGTAGAATCTTTGTTCTGCAGAACTTTCTTGATCTTCCTGCACTTTTGAAGAACAGGGGGGGGGGGGGGTGAACGTACCTCGTGGAAAACTGCGCAAAAGCATTGACAGCAGCTGCATTAATCCACAGCGGCGGGGGGGGGGGGGGGCAAGAGGAGGGTGGGTCTCGATTGGTGGGCACGTGAGCATTGTGCCGTCAGCGGTTGGCAAGCAGCGATTTTTTTTTTTAAGTAAATTTTCTGAACAACTTTATTCAAAATCTGGGGAAATAATTGAGCAAATTTAGAGAGGAGTGGATTTCTGAAATCATAAGTTAATTCCAGGCACGTGCCGTCAGGGTAGGCAAGGTAGGCACTGCCTACCCTGACTAAAATTATAACATAGTAATGTCTAAATATAAATAGTAAAGGCATGGGAGAATTATGCCTATGTAAGAGACCGATCTCTTAGGTAGGCATAATTCTCCGTGCCTTTCACCCGCAGCGCTTGTAACACGGGAAGCTCTGTGCAGCCCACGTGCCGTCAGCGCTGCCTGAAGCTGTCAGTTTCAAGCGGGGCTGAAGGCAGCAGAAATTCTGCCTTTGCAGCACTGCGCATGCGCATCAGTCTACTGCGCATGCGCAGCGCGTTTCTTGGCGGGGTTTTCAAATATGGTTTGTCGTGTACCAATGATGTGGTAAGTATATTTCTTGGTGATGTTTTTAAATACTGTATTTCCGGGGTGTGGGGGTGGGGAGAGAGCTCCTTTCCAAGCATTTGGGGTAAAGTTGCGGGGAGGGCACAACTGTTATGAAGGAGGGGATTGGGATAATGCCACTTGCGACACTCCTTGCACGGAGGCGTGAGGCCGGGGGGGGGGGGGGGGGGTAGGGGAGAGAAGTAGCTCGGGTGGCGGACAGCGGAACCAGCCGCCACCTTAGCTCCTTCTGCCGGTCCCCGCTCACCTCTGGCAGCTCTCCGTCTCAAAACCTCTGTCCTGCCGTTTCGCTGGCCTCACTCATGTCCTTAAATTCCGACAGCGCGATTGAGGTTACTAGGCTGTGGGATTTTAAGGATTTGCAGGAAGCCGCTGACATGAGCGAAGTTGGCGAATGGCAGGTGACAGGTCTTCCGACGGAGAGCACTGCCAAAGGTGAGCGGGCCGGCAGAAGTCGCTGAAGTGGCGGCCAGTTCAGCTGTCGGGTCCCGGTGGCCGCTCGTAGCTCCCCGAGCTGCTTCTATCCCCAGCTACAGTGTGTGGCTTCGCGCCCGGAGAGCTGCAGTAGCGGTGAGTGAGTGAGTTACTGGCAGTATCCCCGACACCCTCCTTCTCAACACTCGTGCCCTCCCCACAACTTTACCCCTGGCACAGAGTCTCCACACGCTGTGAAAGGAACTGTTCCCCCAATTGGTCCCTTGAACAAGCGTTGTCATTCACTAAGATGACAACTGATTCAACTATTCCCCGTGCTCCCGTTTTTCCCACCATCTCTCCATCTCTCCATCTGCCATCACCCTTCACACACACCCCCCCCCACCCCCCACATTCAGTAATTCAGAATAAAGGAGACTAGGAAGCCATGGGCAAATTGAATTGTCACTGTTTAAAAAAAAATTAACGGAGAGAACAATCTGCGCATGCGCGGTTTAATTTTTTTCCCTCATCCTTCTAAACTCCAGTGAATACAAGTAGACTCACATACACACACACACGTACACACTCACACACCCCTGCCCAGCACCGAGTGCACATATTCACACACAGAACCCTGCCAATCACTGAGTGCAACACACACACACACACACACACACACACACACACACACACACACACACACACACACACACACACACACACACACACACACACACACACACACACACACACACACACGGCAAAGTTTTTACACGGAGATTAGTGAGGGCCTAGAATGCATTGCCATGTGTGGTGGTGGAGGCATATATGATAGTGCATTGAAACGGCTTTTGGATCGGCATGTGGATATGCGGGGAATGGAGCTAAATGGATCATGTGTTGGCTGATCTGGATGGTGAACTGATCTGGAAGGTTAGATCCAGGGGGAGATAGCCAACTGGATAGAGAAGGGACTCAACCTGAAACGTTATCTATCCATTTTCTCCAGAGATTTGTCTATATATGACTGGATAGAGAACTGGCATCATGAAATGAAGCAGAGGGTGGTGGTGGCAGGTTGCTTGAGGGATTGAAGCCCTGTGACCTGCAGTGTGGCTCATGGATCAGTGCTGGGCCCTTTACTGCTGGAGGTATACATCAACGAATTTGATGAGAATGTACAAGGATTAGACCAGCCAGGCAGCACATCTGGGGACATCTGCTACCCTCGAACTAAAGGGTCAGGGAAGAGGCTGTTCCAGGGAACAGTCAGATCAGGGAGTGGTTTAAGCAGTATTGAGGGCAGGCTGAGGGGAGGAGGAGGTGTTGAGTGTGATCACTATTGTAATATTAGCGCTTGCTTATTACAGGCAGACTTTGGAAGGCGACTGTGACACACAGTAACGCTCAACTGCATAAGTGCGTGTGGATGCTAACTGTCACGAGTAATGGAAAAATGATGAAGGGTCCCAACCCAAAATGTCACCAATCCTTTCTCTCCAGAGATGCTGCCTGACGCGCTGAGTTATGCCAGCACTTGTTGTTTATCTTCGGTCCAAAGTTCTATATTCATTTCACTGGCTGATCAAGGTGAGTGTACCAAAAGCCTTCTTAGAGTCATAGAGTCATAAAGTGTTACAGCATGGAACAAGGCCCTTCGGCCCAACTTGCCCACATGTCCCGGCTACACTAGTCCCACCGGCCTGCATTTGGTCCATATCCCTCCAAACATGTCCTATCCATGTACCTGTCTAACTGTTTCATAAACGTTGCGATAGTCCCAGACTCAACTACCTCTTCTGGCAGCTCTTTCCACAAACCCACCATCCTTGGTGTGAAAACGTTACACCTCAGATTTCTATTAAATCTTTTCCACCTCCCTTAAACATATGTCTGGTCCTTGATTCCCGTACTACAGATAATAGACAATAGGTGCAGGAGTAGGTCATTCGGCCCTTCGAGCCAGCACCACCATTCAATGTGATCATGAATGATCATCCACAATCACAATCAACGTTCCTGCCTTCTCCCCATATCCCGTGACTCCGCTATCTTTAAGAGCTCTCTCTAACTCTCTCTTGAAAGCATCCAGAGAACTGGCCTCCACCGCCCTCTGTGGCAGAGCATTCCACACTCACAACTCTCTGTGTGAAAACGTATTTCCTCATCTCCATTCTAATTGGCTTTCCCCTTATTCTTAAACTGTGCCCCCTGGTTCTGCACTCCCCCAACATCATCATTTGCGAGTCCCGCCATCCCGGGAATTAACCACGTGAACCAATGCTGCACTCCCTCAATAGCAAGAATGTCCTTCCTCAAATTTGGAGACCAAAATTGCACACAATACTCCAGGTGTGGTCTCACTGGGGCCCTGTACGGCTGCAGAAGTACGACTCTTTGCGCCTATACTCAACTCCTCTTGTTATGAAGGCCAACATGCCATTCGTTTCTTCACTGCCTGCTGTACGTGCATGATTACTTTCAGTGACTGATGAACAAGGACCTGCAGATCCCGTTGCACTTCCCCTTTTCCCAACTTGACACCATTTATATAATAATCTGCCTTCCTGTTTTTGCCACCAAAGTGGATAACCCCACATGTATCCACATTAACCTGCATCTGCCATGCATTTGCCCATTCACCCAACCTGGCCAAGCCACCCTGCATCCTCATAGCATCCTCCTCACAATTGACACTGCCACCCAGCTTTGTGTCATCTGCAAATTTGCTAATGTTACTTTTAATCTCTTCGGCCAAATGATTAATATATATTGTAAATAGCTGTGGTCCCTGCACCGAGCGTTGCAGTATCCCACTGGTCACTGCCTGCCATTCTGAAAGGGACAGATCAATCCCTACTATTTGTGTCCTGTCTGTCAACCAATTTTCTATCCATCAGCCCCAATACCATCTGCTGTCATTTTGCCCACTAATCTCCTATGTGGGACCTTATCAAAGGTTTTCTGAAAGTCCAGGTACACTACATCCACTGGCTCTCCCATGTCCATTTTCCCAGTTACATCCTCAAAAAATTCCAGAAGATTAGTCAAGCATGATTTCCCCTCAGTAAATCCATGCTGACATGGAACAATCCTGCTACTGCTATCCAAATGTGCCGCTATTTCATCATTTATAATCAACTCCAGCATCTTCCCCATCATCGGTGTCAGGCTAACTGGTCTATATCTCCCTGTTTTCTCTCTCCCGCCTTTCTTAAAAAGTGGGATAACGTTCGTCACCCTCTGATCCACGGGAACTGATCCTGATCTACAGAACATTGGAAAATTATCACCAATGCGTCCACAATTTCTAGTGCCACTTCCTTAAGTACCCTGGGATACAGACCATCAGGCCCTGAGGATTCATCGGCCTACAGTCGCATCAGTCTACCCAACACCATTTCTGCCTAATGTGGATTTCCTTCACTCCGTCACCCTAGATCCTCTGGCCACTGGTACATCATGGTAATTGTTTGTGTCCTCCTTCGTGAAGACGGATCCAAAGTACCTGTTTAACTCGTCTGCCATTTCCTTGCTCCCCATAATAAAATTTGCCCTTTACAGTCTTCAAGGGTCCAATTTTGGTCTTAACTAATTTTTTCCTCTTCACATACCTAAAGAAGCTTTTACTATCCTCCTTTATATTCTTGGCTAGCTTGCCTTCGTACCTCATCTTTTCTTCCCGTATTGCCTTTTTCGTTATCTTCTGTGGCTCTTTAAAAGTTCCCCAATCCTCTGGCTTCCCGCTCATCTTTGCTATGTTATACTTCTTTTCTTTTATTTTTATATTGTCCCTGACTTCCCTTGTCAGCCACGGTCGCCCCTTACTCCCCATGGAATCATTCTTCCTCTTTGGAATGAACTGATCCTGCATCTTTTGTATCATTCCCAGCAATATCCGTCATTGTCATCCCTTCTAGGGTATCTTTCCAGTCAACTTTGGCCAGCTCCTCCCCCATGGCTCCACCAACCCCTTTGTTCAACTGTAATACTGACACCTCCGATTTACCCTTCTCCCTCTCAAATTTTAGATTACAACATCATATTATGGTCACTACCTCCTAATGGCTACTTTACCTCAAGTTCCCTTATCAAATCCGGTTCATAACATCAATGATCTAGATGATGGGGTGGAAAATTGGATAAGTAAGTATACAGATGATACGAAGATAGGTGGTGCTGTGGATAATGAAGTAGATTTTCAAAGTCTACAGAGAGATTTGGGCCATTTGGAAGAGTGGGCTGAAAGATGGCAGATGGAGTTTAATGCTGATAAGTGTGAGGTGCTACATCTTGGCAGGACAAATCAAAATAGGACGTACATGGTAAATGGTAGGGAATTGCGGAATGCTGTGGAACAGAGCGATCTAGGAATAACTGTGCATAGTTCCGTGAAGGTGGAATTGCATGTAGATAGGGTGGTAAAGAAAGCTTTTGGTGTGGCGGCCTTTATAAATCAGAGCATTGAATATAGGAATAGGGAAGTAATGTTAAAATTGTACAAGGCATTGTGAGACCAATTCTGGAGTATGGTGTACAATTTTGGTTGCCTAATTATAGGAAGGATGTCAACAAAATAGAGAGAGTACAGAGGAGATTTACTAGAATGTTGCCTGGGTTCCAGCAACGAAGTTACAGAGAAAGGTTGAACAAGTTAGGTCTTTATTCTTTGGAGCGCAGAAGGTTAAGGGGGGACTTGATTGAGGTCTTTAAAATGATGAAAGGGATAGACAGAGTTGACGTGGATAAGCTTTTCCCATTGAGGGTAGGGAAGATTCAAACAAGAGGGCATGACATGAGAATTAAGGGACAGAAGTTTAGGGGTAACATGAGGGGGAACTTCTTTACTCAGAAAGTGGTGGCTGTGTGGAATGATCTTCCAGCAGAAGTGGTGGAGGCAGGATCGATTTTAACATTTAAAAGTAAAGTGGATAGGTATATGGACAGGAAGGGAATGGAGGGGTATGGTCTGAGTGCAGGTAGATGGGACTAGGGGAAAATAAATGATCGGCACGGACTAGAAGGGCTGAGAAGGCCTGTTTCTGTACTGTAATTGTTATATGGTTATATGGTTATTACACAACACTAGATCCAAAATTGCCTTCTCCCTGGTAGGCTCCAGTACAAGCTTCTCTAAGAATCCATCACAATCTCCCCTCCCCCCTCACTATTTAGTTGAAACCCGCATGTGTAGCCCTAGCAACCCTGCCTGCTAGAACGGTGGTTCCCTTCCAGTTATGGTGTAAACCGTCCCTTTTGTACTGTCACCCCTACCCCAGAAGAGATCCCAGTGGTCTATAAAGCTAAATCCTTGCCCCTGCCCCCCCCCCCCCCCCTCCCCCCGATTGCTCAGCTTCCCTCTCAAGGATGTTCTGAATTCAGTTCATGATATCTTGAGCCCTGGCACTAGCGAGGCAACAGACCATCCACGAGTCCTGCCTGCCACCACAGAATCTCCACTCCGCACCTCGGACAATGGAGTCACCCACCACTATAGCTCTGCCCAACATGCAGAGCCAGTGCAGTCTCATCGCTAGGTTTGGAGCCACGGACCTGTCCGCCGCTCGGACTGGAAGTGTCGTCTGCCCCGACAGCTCCCAAAAGGGTGCACCTGTTTCCACCTGGCACAGCCACCGGGGTCTCCTGCACTCCACGGTTACTCTCCTTTCTCACACTGACCCACCTTCGCTCTTCCTGTATCCTTGGCGTGACAACCTCACTGTAGGTCCTGCCCAGTAAACTCACATTTTCCCGGATGGCCCTGAGCTCATCCAGCTGCTTCTCCAGTTCCCTAACATGTTCGTTGAGGAGCTGCACCTGGACACAATTTCTGCAGGTGTCATTTACCAGAAGCACCAGCAGTGTCCCCGTCTTCCCACATCCTGCAGGAAACACACTGCTCCAACATGCCTGCCATTTCTTCAGAAGAAAAGAGTCACAATGTCAAACAAGTTTAGCTTCCTTGCCTCAGCCTCCTCGCTAAAGACTCTTGAGCCAAAGACTCGCACTTTACTCACCAGGGCACTTCACCTCAACAAGGCTCTGGGCAAGAGACTGTGCATCTACCCGATCTATACCTCTCATGATTTTATACACCTCTATAAGACCACCCCTCACCCTCCTGCGCTCCAAAGATAAACTCCAGCCTACTCCACCTCTCTTTATAGCTCAGGCCCTCCAAATGCCTCTGCTCCACAATACTCCCCAGAGTCCTACCATTCACTGTGTAGGTCCTGCCCGTGTTAGACTTCCCAAAATGTAGAATCTCACATATCTCTGTCTTAAATTCCATCAACTATTCGTCCACCCACCTGGCCAATCGATCCAGATCCTGCTGCAAATGTTCACAACCATCTTTATTATCTGCAATACCACCAACCTTTTAAAAATCATCAGCAAACTTGCTAATCTCGCAATGTTACATTCTCATCCAAATCATTGATATAGATGACTAACAATAATGGGCCCAGCACCAAACACTGAGGCACCCCACTAGTCACAGGCCTCCAGTCCGAGGAGTAACCTTCCACCATCACCCTCTGCTTCCTTCAATGAAGCCAATTTTATATCCATTCAGCTATCTCTCCTTGGATCCCCTGCAACCTATCCTGCCAGAGCAGGCTACCATATGGAATGTTGTTGAATGCTTTGCTGAAGTCCATGTTATGGCCCATTCTTAGTTGCGTGTGCGACCAAAATGATGAACAAATTGTGGAATACATCTCTTCTATGTCTGAAAGCATTACAGATATATTGTTTTGTACTGCGCATATGATTCATATATTTTTCAGTTTATCATGTGAAATTTTTATATGTTATGCTGACAATGTTTGTTTTGGGTAGGAGGTCAAATATGACTAGTCACACGTGTGACATTTTGGTTCACTTTCCAAAGAAAGGGCCATTTCCATCTCATCAACCTTTTTGGTCACATCTTCAAAAAACGTAATCAGATTCGTGAGAGACGACCTCCCACATCCAATTCCATGCTGACTATCTCGAATCAGACCTTGTTCAACTAAATGCCTATTAATGCCATCCATCAGAATACTCTCCAGTAACTTTCCAACAACAGATGTTAAGCTCATCGCCCAATCTACTTACAACACCATTTTGGAGACTACGTATTTGCAGTCCTACATCCCTCTGCTCTACACATCCCTCAAGGCCCTATCGTTGACTACAAAGGTCCTGCCCTGGTTTGACATCCCATACTGCAAAACCTTCCACTTATCTCCATCAGCCATTCCTCAGCCCATATAACCAGCTGATCAAGATCCCACTATGATTCTTGAGAGAGGCGGTCTAATAACGTCTCATAAGTCCATAATTTCTAAGAGCAGAATTAGGCCATTCGGCCCATCAAGTCCACTCTGCCAATCAATCATGGATGATTTATCTTTCCCTCTCAACCCCACTCTCCTGCATTCTCCCCTGCCCTCTGACAGCTGTACCAATGAACCTATCAATCTCCACCTTAAAAATGTCTATTGGCCTCCATAGCCGCCCGTGGCAATGAATGCTGCAGATTCACCACCCCTTGACTGAAGAAATCCCTTCTCATCTCGTCCAAAGGAACGTCCATTTATTCTGAGGCTACGGCCTCTCATCCTAGACGCTCCCGTTAGTGGCAACGTGCTCTCCATATTCACTCTATCCTGGCATTTCACTATTCTAGCATTATTCGAGTCTCAGATCTATACAGCATACAAACAGGCCCCTCAGCCATCTTGTCCAACACCTTGCGTGTGTGTGTGTACGAGTAATGGCAGCCTCACATCACCAGGTAGCTGCAGTGATATTGGGCAGCGTCGCTGTTTCCTTACCAGTCTTGGTGGCGTCAAAGAATGCGATCTCCTGCTGCACCAGGGAGGAGAAGAGCTGACTGCGGATGCGTCTGCTGAGCCTGGACATGGTGAACATGAAGAGACCTCCACGCACACCGGCTGCAATGGAACTGACAACACAAGTCCCACGTTCAGTGTCTGAGACAGTCTCAATGTCAGTAGACCCCACGACCTCCTTGCTCTTTATTTTCAAAGATACAGCTCAGAAAAATGCCCTGCGGCCCACCGAGTCCATGCCCATCGTCGATCACCCATTCCCACTAGTTCTATGTGGCCCCACCATCCCACACACCCTCCCACCACTCCCACCACTACCCCCTCCCACCAAACCCCCCACCCACCCTCTCCACTACCCCCACTCCTTCAACTACCCCCTCACAACCCCTTCCACCGCCCCCTCGTCAGTGTTGTTGAGGCTGGTCCGCTCTGCAATGCTCACCTTCCCATGGATGTGGCACACATGCCGAAGATGGTGAAGAGGAAGATTCGCTGGTCGTACTGGGAGCCCAGGATGTCGATCACCTTTCCCGTGTAATAGGGAACAAACATCCCCCCTGGAATGGAGCAGAGAGATCTGATTAAACCCAGCAGAGGATAACGGGAGTGTGGCAGTACACGGGCAACAGGGGTAATACGCACAGGGAGCGCAAACAAGAATGGACGATCATGATGCAAACAGAGGAGGGAGAAGCTCACAAGGGGAGAGGGAGAGGGAGAGGTGCAGGGGGTGGGTGGTGTGAGGAAAGGGTGGGAAGAGGATGCGGTGGGGAGAGGGGTATGTGAAGAGAGAGGAGTGGGTGAGAGGGTGGGTTATGTAGGTGAGGGATGTGGGAGGGTGAGGGGGAGGGGTGCGGGTGACAGATGTGTGTGCTGTGGGTTTGCGTGGTGTGGATGGGTGAAGAGTGTGTGGGTGAAGAGTGTGTGGTGTGGGTGTGTGGGTGGGTGAGGGGTGCAGGTGAAGCGCATGGGTGCTCAATGGGTGGTGGGTAAGGGGTGTTGGGTGTAGGATGGTGAGGGGTGGGAGGGTGAGGGGTTTAGGAGGGGTGTGGGTGAGGGGTGGATGATGGGGTGGATGATGGGGTGATGGGGTGACGGAGGGGGTGAGGGGCAGGGGAGGGTGAGGGGTGTGGATGGGTGTGGGGTGTGAAAGGGTTATGAGTGAAGGTTTTGGAGGGTGAGGGTATGGGAGAGTGAGGGGTGTGGGAGAGTGAGGTCTAGTGGATGCGGGGGTGATGGGTAGTGGAGGAGGAGGGATGAGGGTGTGGGATGGTGAGCGGTGAGGGTGAGGGAGGGTGAGGGGTGAGGAGGGTGAGGTGTGAGAGGTGAGGGGGGTGAAGGATGAGGGGGTGAGGTGTGAGGGCTGAGGGGTGTGGGTGTGGGAGGGTGAGGGGTGAGAGACGGCTGAGGGGTGTGGGTGAGGGGTGTGGGGGGTGAGAGAGGGTGAGGGGTGAAGGGTGTGGGTGAGGGGTGTGGGAGAAAGAGGGGGGTGCATGGGACTGAGGGAGGAGTGAGGGAGAGAGGGTGTAATCTTCCAGTCACACCACAGAGTAGACAGTCAGAATCCCAGAATGGAAATATCAAATATTAAAGGCCATTGGTTTGAGGAGAGGAGTAATATTCAGAGGAGATGTGTGGTTGCTCATGTCCTGGCAACATACAGGATTCCCTTACTGCCGTGTACCTTGATCACTCTACAACTGCTTTGTCCTGGACACTAGATAGACACAAAAAGCTGGAATAACTCAGCGGGACTGGCAGCATCTCTGGAGAGAAGGAATGGGTGACATTTTGGGTTGAGACCCTTCTTCAGACATTGCGAATTGTCCTGGACACTGATGTCGCCCATGGATACAAGGAACTGCAGATACTGGCTTAAGAAAATATACACAATACTGGAATATCTGCTGAGGACTACGTGATCTCCCATTTGCCAACCATTTTAACAACCCTTCTCATTCCCACACTGGCCTTTTTGTCCTGGGCCTCCTCCATTGCCAGTGACACACCCCTCACACACAAATTGGAGGAACAGCACCTCACATTTCACTTGGGCAGCTTACAACCCAGCAGTATCAACGTTGAATTCCCTCATTTCAAGCAACCTTACTGAACCTTACTGAGGAAGAGTCTTGATCCGAAACATCACCTATTCCTTTTCTCAAGACATGTTGTCTGACCTGCTGAGTTATTCCAGCTTGTTGTGTCTATCGGACTAACACTACCCTCCCTCCCTCCCTCCTTGCCGCGTCCCACCAGCAGGCCCGGCTTTCCCACCGCGGACCTGGATAGACTCGGCTTGTATTCGCTGGAAATTAGGAGATTGAGGGGGAATCTTATAGAGATTTACAAAATTCTTAAGGGGTTGGACAGGCTAGATGCCAGTTCATTGGCTATATTTAAGAGGGAGTTAGATGTGGCCCTTGTGGCTTAAGGGATCAGGGGGTATGGAGAGAAGGCAGGTACAGTTGGATGATCAGCCATGATCATATTGAATGACGGTGCAGGCTCGAAGGGCCGAATGGCCTACTCCTGCACCTATTTTCTATGATTCTATGATTCCCAGACCCCACCGCACCCTCTCTGTCCCAGACCGTTCTGCCACTTGCTCAATCTCCTCACTCTCCTCGTCCTTCCTTCCCCTCTCACTCTCGCGGCCCCTCCCCTCACTCCCCCCTCAGTCACACACTGTCCCCTGTCTCCAAGTCCCCTCCCCAACCCCAACTCCATCCCCTCACTCCCATCACCACCCCCTCCTTCCCTCACACCCAGCCAGATCCCCTCAGCATCCTCTTACTCCAAGAAGCCACTCCACCCCTCCTCACTCTCGATGATCTCTCTCTACTGGCTTTCAGCCCATTCCCCCTGTAAGAACCCCTCACTCCCACTTACCACAGCGCTCACACCCTGACCCTCCCCTCCCACAGCCTCACCCTCACCCTCCCCTCCCACACCCCACCTCGCCCTCCCATCACCTCCGGACCCCACCTGACTCTCTCACCCCTCCCCTCTCATCCCCTTCTGCTCCCCCTCTCCCCCTCTCCTCCTCCCCTCCCCCTCTCCACCCCCCTCCCTCTCCTCCTCCTCCCCCTCCCTCTCCTCCTCCTCCCCCTCCCTCTCCTCCTCCTCCCCCTCTCCTCCCATTCTCCATTCTCCTCCCCGTCCATCCCTGTCCCTCCCCCTCCACCCCTGTCTCTCCTCCCCCTCCCCCTCCATCTCTGTCCCTCCCCCCTCCCCTGACCTTTCCATCCCTGTCCCCACCACCCCTCGCCGCATCCCTTTTACCCCCCTCCCTCTCTCCTGCCACCCCGCCACTCACCGATCACGGCCAGTGCGAGGAAGATGAAGGCGCCGGCGAGCGGGAGCAGGTCGGGCCGGGACAGGGCGAGCAGGCGGCGGGTGATGGCCCGCTGCAGGGGGAGCTGGGCGGCCGCGTCCGGCTCCGGGGTGGGTTGTGGGGAGCCGGGCGCCTGGGACAGGTCCGGGTCCGGGGAGCCGGGTGATATTGCGGCCCGGGGCAGCCACTCCAGGGCGGTCAAGGCCAAGGCCGAGGCGGCGTGTGCGAGCAGGAGGAGCGGCCAGGAGAGGCCGGGGCCGGGGCTGAGACTCAGCGCCCGGCGAAGGGCGGCGTAGAGCGGCGGCAGTAGGCAGGCGCAGACCGTGTAGCGGAGCAGCGGGGCCCGGCTCCGGCCCCGGGCCAGCGCCAAGGCGGCGAGTAAGAGCGCGGCCAGGCCGGCCGGAGCCCAGGCTGCGGGCAGCAGCGGCCCCAGCACCAGGTGGGCGGCGGCGGGGACCAGGGTCAGCGCTAGAGACCGAGACAGGAGCGCTCCACCGGCGGCGCCCATGGCGGCTGTGGCAGACAGACAGACAGATAAACGGAGCTTTCACTTTCGTTGCCTCCGCGACGGGAGGAGCAGCCCCGGTTCACCACAGACACCTCCCCGTCTCACTCCCCTACCCCCGTCTCACTCCCATACCCCCCCCCGTCTCACTCCCCTACCCCCCCCCCCCCGTCTCACTCCCCTACCCCCCCCCCCCGTCTCACTCCCCTACCCCCCCCCCCCGTCTCACTCCCCTACCCTCCCCCCGTCTCACTCCCCTACCCCCCCCCGTCTCACTCCCCTACCCCCCCCGTCTCACTCCCCTACCCCCCCGTCTCACTCCCCTACCCCCCCGTCTCACTCCCTTACCCCCCCCGTCTCACTCCCCTACCCCCCCGTCTCACTCCCCTACCCCCCCCGTCTCACTCCCCTACCCCCCCCGTCTCACTCCCCTACCCCCCCGTCTCACTCCCCTACCCCCCGTCTCACTCCCCTACCCCTCCGTCTCACGCCCCTACCCCCCCTCACGCCCCTACCCCCCCCCCCCTCACGCCCCTACCCCCCCCGTCTCACGCCCCTTACCCCCCCAGTCTCACTCCCCCCCCAGTCTCCTCCCCCCCCGTCTAATTCCCCTACCCCCCGTCTAATTCCCCTACCCCCCCCGTCTAATTCCCCTACCCCCCCCGTCTCATTCACCTACCCCCCCATCTCACTCCCCTACCCCCCCCGTCTCACTCCCCTACCCCCCCGTCTCATTCCCTACCCCCCGTCTCACTCCCCTACCTCCCCCCCGTCTCACTCCCCTACCGCCCGTCTGACTCCCCCACCCCCCCGTCTGACTCCCCTACCCCCCCCCGTCTGACTCCCCTACCCCCCCCCGTCTGACTCCCCTACCCCCCCCGTCTGACTCCCCTACCCCCCCGTCTGACTCCCCTAACCCCCCCCGTCTGACTCCCCTACCCCCCGTCTGACTCCCCTACCCCCTCCGTCTCACTCCCCTACCCCCCCCGTCTCACTCCCCTACCCCCCCGTCTCACTCCCCTACCCCCCCCGTCTCACTCCCCTACCCCTCCCGTCTCACTCCCCTACCCCCCCGTCTCACTCCCCTACCCCCCCGTCTCACTCCCCTACCCCCCCGTCTCACTCCCCTACCCCCCCGTCTCACTCCCCTACCCCCCCGTCTCACTCCCCTACCCCCCGTCTCACTCCCCTACCCCCCCGTCTCACTCCCCTACTCCCCGTCTCACTCCCCTACCCCCCGTCTCACTCCCCTACCCCCCGTCTCACTCCCCTACCCCCCCCGTCTCACTCCCGTACCCCCCCCGTCTCACTCCCCTACCCCCCCCCGTCTCACTCCCCTACCAAACCCCGTCTCACTCCCCTACCAAACCCCGTCTCACTCCCCTACCAAACCCCGTCTCACTCCCCTACCAAACCCCGTCTCACTCCCCTACCAAACCCCGTCTCACTCCCCTACCAAACCCCGTCTCACTCCCCTACCCCCCCGTCTCACTCCCCTACCCCCCCGTCTCACTCCCCTACCCCCCCGTCTCACTCCCCTACCCCCCCGTCTCACTCCCCTACCCCCCCGTCTCACTCCCCTACCCCCCCGTCTCACTCCCCTACCCCCCCGTCTCACTCCCCTACCCCCCGTCTCACTCCCCTACCCCCCCGTTTCACTCCCCTACCCCCCCGTCTCACTCCCCTACCCCCCCGTCTCACTCCCCTGTCCCCCATCTCACTCCCCTGTCCCCCGTCTCACTCCCCTACCCCCCCCGTCTCGCCCCTACCCCCCCGTCTCACGCCCCTACCCCCCCGTCTCACGCCCCTTACCCCCCCCAGTCTCACTCCCCCCCCCCCAGTCTCCTCCCCCCGTCTCATTCCCCTACCACCGTCTCATTCTCCTACCCCCCCGTCTCACTCCCCTACCCCCCCCGTCTCACTCCCCTACCCCCCCGTCTCACTCCCCTACTCCCCGTCTCACTCCCCTACCCCCCCGTCTCACTCCCCTACTCCCCGTCTCACTCCCCTACCCCCCGTCTCACTCCCCTACCCCCCGTCTCACTCCCCTACCCCCCCCGTCTCACTCCCGTACCCCCCCGTCTCACTCCCCTACCCCCCCGTCTCACTCCCCTACCAAACCCCGTCTCACTCCCCTACCAAACCCCGTCTCACTCCCCTACCAAACCCCGTCTCACTCCCCTACCAAACCCCGTCTCACTCCCCTACCAAACCCCGTCTCACTCCCCTACCAAACCCCGTCTCACTCCCCTACCAAACCCCGTCTCACT
>OY740805.1:21906131-22038123 GCA_963514005.1 Raja brachyura | reverse complement strand
GGGAAAGGGACTGGGATGGAGGGGGAGGAGAATGGAGAATGGGAGGAGAGGGGGAGGAGGGGGGAGGGACAGGGGTGGAGAGGGGAGGGGGGGGAGGGACAGGGATGGAGGGGGAGGAGGGGGGGGGGAGGGACAAGGGTGGAGGGGGAGGTACACGGATGGAGGGGGAGGAGAATGGGGAATGGGAGGAGAGGAGGAGGAGGAGGAGGAGAGAGGGGGGGGGGGGTGGAGAGGGGGAGGGGGGGAGCAGAAGGGGATGAGAGGGGAGGGGTGAGAGAGTCAGGTGGGGTTCGGAGGTGATGGGAGGGCGAGGTGGGGGTGTGGGAGGTCAGGGTGTGAGCGCTGTGGTAAGTGGGAGTGAGGGGTTCTTACAGGGGGAATGGGCTGAAAGCTAGTAGACTGAGATCATCGAGAGTGAGGAGGGGTGGAGTGGCTTCTTGGAGTAAGAGGATGCTGAGGGGATCTGGCTGGGTGTGAGGGAAGGAGGGGGTGGCGATGGGAGAGAGGGGATGGGGGGGGGGGGTTGGGGAGGGGACTTGGAGACAGGGGACAGTGTGTGGCTGAGGGGGGAGTGAGGGGAGGGGCCACGAGAGTGAGAGGGGAAGGAAGGACGAGGAGAGTGAGGAGATTGAGCAAGTGGCAGAACGGTCTGGGACAGAGAGGGTGCGGTGGGGTCTGGGAATCATAGAATCATAGAAAATAGGTGCAGGAGTAGGCCATTCGGCCCTCCGAGCCTGCACCGTCATTCAATATGATCATGGCTGATCATCCAACTCAGTATCCTGTACCTGCCTTCTCTCCATACCCCCTGATCCCTTAAGCCACAAGGGCCACATCTAACTCCCTCTTAAATATAGCCAATGAACTGGCATCTAGCCTGTCCAACCCCTTAAGAATTTTGTAAGTCTCTATAAGATTCCCCCTCAATCTCCTAATTTCCAGCGAATACAAGCCGAGTTCCCCAACATCGGGAACAATCTTCCTGCATCTAGCCTGTCCAACCCCTTAAGAATTTTGTAAGTCTCTATAAGATTCCCCCTCAATCTCCTAATTTCCAGCGAATACAAGACGAGTCTATCCAGGTCCGCAGTGGGCAAGCCGGGCCTGCTGGTGGGACGCGGCAAGGAGGGAGGGAGGGAGGGTAGTGTTAGTCCGATAGACACAACAAGCTGGAATAACTCAGCAGGTCAGACAACATGTCTTGAGAAAAGGAATATGTGATGTTTCGGATCAAGACTCTTCCTCAGTAAGGTTCAGTAAGGTTGCTTGAAATGAGGGAATTCAACGTTGATACTGCTGGGTTGTAAGCTGCCCAAGTGAAATGTGAGATGCTGTTCCTCCAATTTGTGTGTGGCCTCACTGGCAATGGAGGAGGCCCAGGACAGAAAGGTCAGTGTGGGAATGAGAAGGGTTGTTAAAATGGTTGGCAAATGGGAGATCATGTAGTCCTCAGCAGATATTCCAGCATTATGTATATTTTCTTAAGCCAGTATCTGCAGTTCCTTGTATCCACGGGCAACATCAGTGTCCAGGAGAATTCGCAATGTCTATAGAAGGGTCTGAACACAAAATGTCACCCATTCCTTCTCTCCAGAGATGCTGCCTGGCCCGCTGAGTTATTCCAGCTTTTTGTGTCTATCTAGTGTCCAGGACAAAGCAGTTGTAGAGTGATCAAGGTACACGGCTGTAAGGGAATCCTGTATGTTGCCAGGACATGAGCAACCACACATCTCCTCTGAATATTGCTCCTCTCCTCAAACCAATGCCCATTAGTATTTCATATTTCCATTCTGGGATTCTGACTGTCTACTCTGTGGTGTGACTGGAAGATTACACCCTCCCTCCCTCACTCCTCCCTCAGTCCCATGCACCCCCCTCTTTCTCTCACACCCCTCACCCACACCCTTCACCCCTCACCCTCTCTCACCCCCCACACCCCTCACCCACACCCCTCAGCCGTCTCTCACCCCTCACCCTCCCACACCCCTCAGCCCTCACACCTCACCCCCTCACCCTTCACCCCCCTCACCTCTCACCCCTCACCCCCCTCACCCCTCACCCTCCCTCACCCTCCCACACCCTCACCCTCCCACACCGCTCACCATCCCACACCCTCATCCCTCCTCCTCCACTACCCATCACCCCGCATCCACTAGCCCTCACTCTCCCACACCCCTCACTCTCCCACACCCCTCTCTCTCCCATACCCTCACCCTCCAAAACCTTCACCCATAACCCTTTCACACCCCACACCCATCCACACCCCTCACCCTCCCCTGCCCCTCACCCCCTCCGTCACCCCATCACCCACCCCATCACCCACCCCATCACCCACCCCTCACCCACACCCCTCCTAAACCCGTCACCCTCACACCCCTCACCATCCTACACCCAACACCCCTTACCCACCACCCATTGAGCACCCATGCGCTTCACCTACACCCCTCACCCACCCACACACCCACACCACAAACTCTTCACCCACCCACACCACCCAAACCCACACCACACACATCTGTCACCCACACCCCTCCCCCTCACCCTCCCACATCCCTCACCTACAAAACCCACCCTCTCACCCACTCCTCTCTCTTCACATACCCCTCTCCCCACCGCATCCTCTTCCACCCTTTCCTCACACCACCCACCCCCTGCACCTCTCCCTCTCCCTCTCCCCTTGTGAGCTTCTCCCTCCTCCGTTTGCATCATGATCGTCCATTCTTGTTTGCGCTCCCTGTGCATGTTGCCCCTGCTGCCCCTGTACTGCCACACTCCCCTTATCCTCTGCTGGGTTTAATCAGATCTCTCTGCTCCATTCCAGGGGGGATGTTTGTTCCCTATTACACGGGAAAGGTGATCGACATCCTGGGCTCCCAGTACGACCAGCGAATCTTCCTCTTCGCCATCTTCGGCATGTGTGCCACATCCATGGGAAGGTGAGCATTGCAGAGCGGACCAGCCTCAACAACACTGACGAGGGGGCGGTGGGAGGGGTGGGTGGGGTTGTGAGGGGGTAGTTGAAGGGGTGGGGGTAGTGGAGAGGGTGGGTGGGGGGTTTGGTGGGAGGGGGTAGTGGTGGGGGTGGTGAGAGGGTGTGTGGGATGGCGGGGCCACATAGAACTAGTGGGAACGGGTGATCGGCGATGGGCATGGACTCGGTGGGCCGCAGGGCATGTTTCTGAGCTGTATCTTTGAAAATAAAGAGCAAGGAGGTCGTGGGGTCTACTGACATTGAGACTGTCTCAGACACTGAACGTGGGACTTGTGTTGTCAGTTCCATTGCAGCCGGTGTGCGCGGAGGTCTCTTCATGTTCACCATGTCCAGGCTCAGCAGACGCATCCGCAGTCAGCTCTTCTCCTCCCTGGTGCAGCAGGAGATCGCATTCTTTGACGCCACCAAGACTGGTAAGGAAACAGCGACGCTGCCCAATATCGCTGCAGCTACCTGGTGATGTGAGGCTGCCATTACTCGTACACACACACACACACAAGGTGTTGGACAAGATGGCTGAAGGGCCTGTTTGTATGCTGTATAGATCTGAGACTCGAATAATGCTAGAATAGTGAAATGCCAGGATAGAGTGAATATGGAGAGGACGTTTCCACTAACGGGAGCGTCTAGGATGAGAGGCCGTAGCCTCAGAATAAATGGACGTTCCTTTGGACGAGATGAGAAGGGATTTCTTCAGTCAAGGGGTGGTGAATCTGCAGAATTCATTGCCACGGGCGGCTATGGAGGCCAATAGACATTTTTAAGGTGCAGATTGATAGGTTCATTGGTACAGCTGTCAGAGGGCAGGGGAGAATGCAGGAGAGTGGGGTTGAGAGGGAAAGATAAATCATCCATGATTGATTGGCAGAGTGGACTTGATGGGCCGAATGGCCTAATTCTGCTCCTAGAAATTATGGACTTATGAGACGTTATTAGACCGCCTCTCTCAAGAATTATAGTGGGATCTTGATCAGCTGGTTATATGGGCTGAGGAATGGCTGATGGAGATAAGTGGAAGGTTTTGCAGTATGGGATGTCAAACCAGGGCAGGACCTTTGTAGTCAACGATAGGGCCTTGAGGGATGTGTAGAGCAGAGGGATGTAGGACTGCAAATACGTAGTCTCCAAAATGGTGTTGTAAGTAGATTGGGCGATGAGCTTAACATCTGTTGTTGGAAAGTTTACTGGAGAGTATTCTGATGGATAGGATTAATAGGCATTTAGTTGAACAAGGTCTGATTCGGGATAGTCAGCATGGAATTGGATGTGGGAGGTCGTATCTCACGAATCTGATTACGTTTTTTGAAGATGTGACCAAAAAGGTTGATGAGATGGAAATGGCCCTTTCTTTGGAAAGTGAACCAAAATGTCACACGTGTGACTAGTCATATTTGACCTCCTACCCAAAACAAACATTGTCAGCATAACATATAAAAATTCCACTTGATAAACTGAAAAATATATGAATCATATGCGCAGTAGAAAACAATATATCTGTAATGGTTTCAGACTTAGAAGAGATGTACTCCACAATTTTTTTATCATTTTGGTCACACACGCAACTAAGAATGGGCCATAACATGGACTTCAGCAAAGCATTCAACAAGATTCCACATGGTAGGCTGCTCTGGCAGGATAGGTTGCAGGGGATCCAAGGAGAGATAGCTGAATGGATATAAAATTGGCTTCATCGAAGGAAGTAGAGGGTGATAGTGGAAGGTTACTCCTCGGACTGGAGGCCTGTGACTAGTGGGGTGCCTCAGTGTTTGGTGCTGGGCCCATTACTGTTAGTCATCTATATCAATGATTTGGATGAGAATGTAACGTGGCAAGATTAGCAAGTTTGCTGATGATTTAAAAAAAGTTGGTGGTATTGCAGATAATAAAGATGGTTGTGAACATTTGCAGCAGGATCTGGATCGATTGGCCAGGTGGGTGGACGAATAGTTGATGGAATTTAAGACAGAGATATGTGAGATTCTACATTTTGGGAAGTCTAACACGGGCAGGACCTACACAGTGAATGGTAGGACTCTGGGGAGTGTTGTGGAGCAGAGGCATTTGGAGGGCCTGAGCTATAAAGAGAGGTGGAGTAGGCTGCAGTTTATCTTTGGAGCGCAGGAGGGTGAGGGGTGGTCTTATAGAGGTGTATAAAATCATGAGAGGTATAGATCGGGTAGACGCACAGTCTCTTGCCCAGAGCCTTGTTGAGGTGAAGTGCCCTGGTTAGTAAAGTGCGAGTCTTTGGCTCAAGAGTCTTCGGCAAGGAGGCTGAGGCAAGAAGGCTGCACTTGTTTGACATTGTGACTCTTTTCTTCTGAAGAAATGGCAGGCATGTTGGAGCAGTGTGTTTCCTGCAGGATGTGGGAAGACGGGGACACTGCTGCTGCTTCTGGTAAATGACACCTGCAGAAATTGTGTCCAGGTGCAGCTCCTCAACGAACATGTTAGGGAACTGGAGAAGCAGCTGGATGAGCTCAGGGCCATCCGGGAAAATGTGAGTTTCCTGGACAGGACCTACAGTGAGGTTGTCATGCCAAGGATACAGGTAGAGTGAAGGTGAGTGAGTGTGAGAAAGGAGAGTAACCGTGGAGTGCAGGAGACCCCGGTGGCTGTGCCAGGTGGAAACAGGTGCACCCTTTTGGGAGCTGTCGGGGCAGACGACGCTTCCAGTCCGAGCGGCGGACTGGCCGGTGGCTCCAAACCTAGCGATGAGACTGGACTGGCTCTGCATGTTGGGCAGAGCTATAGTGGTGGGTGACTCCATTGTCCGAGGTGCGGAGTGGAGATTCTGTGGTGGCAGGCAGGACTCGTGGATGGTATGTTGCCTCGCTAGTGCCAGGGTTCAAGATATCATGAACTGAATTCAGAACATCCTTGAGAGGGAAGCTGAGCAACCGGGGGGAGGGGGGGGGCAGGGGCAAGGATTTAGCTTTATAGACCACTGGGATCTCTTCTGGGGTAGGGGTGACGGTACTAAAGGGACGGTTTACACCTTAACTGGAAGGGAACCACCGTTCTAGCAGGCAGGGTTGCTGGGGCTACACATGCGGGTTTCAACTAAATAGTGAGGGGGGGGAGGGGAGATTGTGATGGATTCTTAGAGAAGCTTGTACTGGAGCCTACCAGGGAGAAGGCAATTTTGGATCTAGTGTTGTGTAATAATCATATAACCATATAACAATTACAGTACGGAAACAGGCCATCTCAGCCCTTCCAGTCCGTGCCGACCATTTATTTTCCCCTAGTCCCATCTACCTGCACTCAGACCATACCCCTCCATTCCCTTCCTGTCCATATACCTATCCACTTTACTTTTAAATGTTAAAATCGATCCTGCCTCCACCACTTCTGCTGGAAGATCATTCCACACAGCCACCACTCTCTGAGTAAAGAAGTTCCCCCTCATGTTACCCCTAAACTTCTGTCCCTTAATTCTCATGTCATGCCCTCTTGTTTGAATCATCCCTACCCTCAATGGGAAAAGCTTATCCACGTCAACTCTGTCTATCCCTTTCATCATTTTAAAGACCTCAATCAAGTCCCCCCTTAACCTTCTGCGCTCCAAAGAATAAAGACCTAACTTGTTCAACCTTTCTCTGTAACTTCGTTGCTGGAACCCAGGCAACATTCTAGTAAATCTCCTCTGTACTCTCTCTATTTTGTTGACATCCTTCCTATAATTAGGCAACCAAAACTGTACACCATACTCCAGAATTGGTCTCACCAATGCCTTGTACAATTTTAACATTACTTCCCTACTCCTATATTCAATGCTCTGATTTATAAAGGCCAGCACACCAAAAGCTTTCTTTACCAACCTATCTACATGCAATTCCACCTTCAGGGAACTATGCACAGTTATTCCTAGATCCCGCTGTTCCACAGCATTCCGCAATTCCCTACCATTTACCATGTACGTCCTATTTTGATTTGTCCTGCCAAGATGTAGCACCTCACACTTATCAGCATTAAACTCCATCTGCCATCTTTCAGCCCACTCTTCCAAATGGCCCAAATCTCTGTAGACTTTGAAAATCTACTTCATTATCCACAGCACCACCTATCTTTGTATCATCTGTATACTTACTTATCCAATTTTCCACCCCATCATCTAGATCAATGATGTTATGAACCGGATTTGATAAAGGAACTTGAGGTAAAGTAGCTATTAGGAGGTAGTGACCATAATATGATGTTGTAATCTAAAATTTGAGAGGGAGAAGGGTAAATCGGAGGTGTCGTTGTTACAGTTGAACAAAGGGGTCGGTGGAGCCATGGGGGAGGAGCTGGCCAAAGTTGACTGGAAAGATACCCTAGAAGGGATGACAGTGGAACAACAATGATGGATATTGCTGGGAATGATACAGAAGATGCAGGATCAGTTCATTCCAAAGAGGAAGAATTATTCCATGGGGAGTAAGCGGCGACCGTGGCTGACAAGGGAAGTCAGGGACAATATAAAAATAAACGAGAAGAAGTATAACATAGCAAAGATGAGCGGGAAGCCAGAGGATTGGGGAACTTTTAAAGAGCCACAGAAGATAACGAAAAAGGCAATACGGGAAGAAAAGATGAGGTACGAAGGCAAGCTAGCCAAGAATATAAAGGAGGATAGTAAAAGCTTCTTTAGGTATGTGAAGAGGAAAAAAATAATTAAGACCAAAATTGGACCCTTGAAGACTGTAAAGGGCAAATTTTATTATGGGGAGTAAGGAAATGGCAGACGAGTTGAACAGGTACTTTGGATCCGTCTTCACGAAGGAGGACACAAAGAATTACCGCGATGTACCAGTGGCCAGAGGATCTAGGGTGACGGAGTGAAGGAAATCCACATTAGGCAGGAAATGGTGTTGGGTAGACTGATGCGACTGTAGGCCGATGAATCCTCAGGGCCTGATGGTCTGTATCCCAGGGTACTTAAGGAAGTGGCACTAGAAATTGTGGATGCATTGGTGATAATTTTTCAATGTTCTGTAGATTCAGGATCAGTTCCCGTGGATCGGAGGGTAGCGAACATTATCCCACTTTTTAAGAAAGGCGGGAGAGAGAAAACAGGGAGTTATAGACCAGTTAGCCGGACACCGGTGATGGGGAAGATGCTGGAGTCAATTATAAATGATGAAATAGCGGCATATTTGGATAGCAGTAGCAGGATTGTTCCATGTCAGCATGGATTTGCTAAGGGGAAATCATGCTTGACTAATCTTCTGGAATTTTTTGAGGATGTAACTGAGAAAATGGACAAGGGAGAGCCAGTGGATGTGGTGTACCTGGATTTTCAGAAAGCATTTGATAAGGTCCCACATAGGAGATTAGTGGGCAAAATGAGAGCAGATGGTATTGGGGCTGATGGATAGAAAATTGGTTGGCAGACAGAACACAAATAGTAGGGATTGATCTGTCCCTTTCAGAATGGCAGGCAGTGACTAGTGGGGTACTGCAATGCTCGGTGCAGGGACCGCAGCTTTTTAAAATATATATTAATCATTTGGTCAAAGAGATTAAAAGTAACATTAGCAAATTTGCAGATGACACAGAGCTGGCAGTGTCAATTGTGAGGAGGATGCTATGAGGATGCAGGGTGGCTTGGCCAGGTTGGGTGAATGGGCAGATGCATGGCAGATGCAGGTTAATGTGGATAAATGTGGGGTTATCCACTTTGGTGGCAAAAACAGGAAGGCAGATTATTATATAAATGGTGTCAAGTTGGGAAAAGGGGAAGTGCAACGGGATCTGCAGGTCCTTGTTCATCAGTCACTGAAAGTAATCATGCACGTACAGCAGGCAGTGAAGAAAGCGAATGGCATGTTGGCCTTCATAACAAGAGGAGTCGAGTATAGGCGCAAATAGGTCCTTCTGCAGTCGTACAGGGCCCCAGTGAGACCACACCTGGGGTATTGTGTGCAATTTAGGTCTCCAAATTTGAGGAAGGACATTCTTGCTATTGAGGGAGTGCAGCATTGGTTCACGTGGTTAATTCCCAGAATGGCGGGACTTGCAAATGATGATGTTGGGGGAGTGCAGAACCAGGGGGCACAGTTTAAGAATAAGGGGAAAGCCAATTAGAATGGAGATGAGGACATACTTTTTCACACAGAGAGTTGTGAGTCTGTGGAATGCTCTGCCACAGAGGGCGGTGGCAGCCAGTTCTCTGGATGCTTTCAAGAGAGAGTTAGAGAGAGCTCTTAAAGATAGCGGAGTCACGGGATATGGGGAGAAGGCAGGAACGGTGATTGTGATTGTGGATGATCATTCATGATCACATTGAATGGTGGTGCTGGCTCGAAGGGCCGAATGACCTACTCCTGCACCTATTGTCTATTATCTGTAGTACGGGAATCAAGGACCAGACATAAGTTTAAAGGAGGTGGAAAAGATTTAATAGAAATCTGAGGTGTAACTTTTTCACACCAAGGATGGTGGGTTTGTGGAAAGAGCTGCCAGAAGAGGTAGTTGAGTCTGGGACTATCGCAACGTTTATGAAACAGTTAGACAGGTACATGGATAGGACATCTTTGGAGGGATCTGGACCAAATGCAGGCCGGTGGGACTAGTGTAGCCGGGACATGTGGGCAAGTTGGGCCGAAGGGCCTTGTTCCATGCTGTAACACTTTATGACTCCATGACTCTAAGAAGGCTTTTGGTACACTCACCTTGATCAGCCAGTGAAATGAATATAGAACTTTGGACCGAAGATAGACAACAAGTGCTGGAGTAACAAGTGTTGGAGAGAAAGGATCGGTGACATTTTGGGTTGGGACCCTTCATCATTTTTCCATTACTCGTGACAGTTAGCATCCACACGCACTTATGCAGTTGAGCGTTACTGTGTGTCACAGTCGCCTTCCAAAGTCTGCCTGTAATAAGCAAGCACTAATATTACAATAGTGATCACACTCAACACCTCCTCCTCCCCTCAGCCTGCCCTCAATACTGTTTAAACCACTCCCTGATCTGACTGTTCCCTGGAACAGCCTCTTCCCTGACCCTTTAGTTCGAGGGTAGCAGATGTCCCCAGATGTGCTGCCTGGCTGGTCTAATGCTTGTACGTTCTCATCAAATTCGTTGATATATACCTCCAGCAGTAAAGGGCCCAGCACTGATCCATGAGCCACACTGCAGGTCACAGGGCTTCAATCCCTCAAGCAACCTGCCACCACCACCACCCTCTGCTTCATTTCATGATGTCAATTCTCTATCCAGTCATATATAGACAAATCTCTGGAGAGAATGGATAGATAACATTTCAGGTCGAGTCCCTTCTCTATCCAGTTGGCTATCTCCCCCTGGATCTAACCTTCCAGATCAGTTCACCTTCCAGATCAGCCAACATATGATCCATTTAGCTCCATTCCCCGCGTATCCACATGCCGATCCAAAAGCCGTTTCAATGCACTATTATATATGCCTCCACCACCACACATGGCAATGCATTCCAGGCCCCCACTAATCTCCGTGTAAAAACTTTGCCCCACACGTGTGTGTGTGTGTGCGTGCGTGTGTGGTGCACTCAGTGCTGCACTCAGTGCTGGGCAGGGTTCTGTGTGTGAATATGTGCACTTGGTGCTTGGCAGGGGTGTGTGTGTTTGTACATGTGTACGTGTGTGTATGTGAGTCTACTTGTATTCACTGGAGTTTGGAAGGATGAGAGAAAAAAATTAAACCGCGCATGCGCAGATTGTTCTCTCCGTTAATTTTTTTTTAAAAACAGTGACAATTCAATTTGCCCATGGCTTCCTAGTCTCCTTTATTCTGAATTACTGAATGTGGGGGGGGGGGGGGGGGGTGTGAAGGGTGATGGCAGATGGAGAGATGGTGGGAAAAACGGGAGCACAGGGAATAGTTGAATCAGTTGTCATCTTATTGAATGACAACACTTGTTCAAGGGACCAATTGGGGAAACAGTTCCTTTCACAGCATGTGGAGAGTCTGTGCCAGGGGTAAAGTTGTGGGGAGGGCACGAGTGTTGAGAAGGAGGGTGTCGGGGATACTGCCAGTAACTCACTCACCGCTACCGCAGCTCTCCGGGCGTGAAGCCACACACTGTAGCTGGGGATAGAAGCAGCTCGGGGAGCTACGAGTGGCCACTGGGACCCGACAGCAGAACTGGCCTCCACTTCAGTGACTTCTGCCGGCCCGTTCACCTTTGGCAGTGCTCTCCGTCGGAACACCTGTCTCCTGCCATTCGCCGACTTCGCTCATGTCAGCGGCTTCCTGCAAATCCTTAAAATCCCACGGTCTAGTAACATCAATCGCACTGTCGGAATTTAAGGACATGAATGAGGCCAGCGAAACGGCAAGACAGAGGTTTTGAGACGGAGAACTGCCAGAGGTGAGCGGGGACCGGCAGAAGGAGCTAAGGTGGTGGCTGGTTCCACTGTCCGGCCCGGTGGGCGCTCAGCCACCTGAGCTACTTCTCTCCCCCACCCCCCCCCCCCCCCCCCCCCGGCCTCATTGCGGTGGCATTCCACGCCTCCGTGCAAGGAGCGTCGCAAGTGGCATTATCCCAATCCCCTCCTTCATAACATTCATGCCCTCCCCGCAACTTTGCCAGACTCCCCAAATGCTTGGAAAGGAGCTCTCCCCCCACCCCCACACCCCGGGAAATACGGTATTTAAAAACATCACCAAGAAATGTACTTACCACATCATTGGTACACGACAAACCATATTTGAAAACCCCGCCAAGAAACTTGCGCTGCACATGCGCAGTAGACTGATGCGCATGCGCAGTGCTGCAAAGGCAGAATTTCAGCTGCCTACAGCCCCGCTTGAATCTGACAGCTTCAGGCAGCGCTGACGGCACGTGGGCTGCACAGAGCTTCCCGTGTTACAAGCGCTGCGGGTGAAAGGCACAGAGAATTATGCCTACCTAAGAGATCGGTCTCATACATAGGCATAATTCCCCCATGCCTTTACTATTTATATTTAGACATTACTATGTTATAATTTTAGTCAGGGTAGGCAGTGCCTACCTTGCCTACCCTGACTGCACGTGCCTGGAATTAACATGATTTCAGAAATCCACTCCTCTCTAAATTTGGTCAATTATATCCCCAGATTTTGAATAAAGTTGTTCACAAAATTGACTTAAAAAAATAATCGCCGCTTGCCAACCGCTGACGGCACAATGCTCACGTGCCCACCAATCAAGGCCCACCTGCCTCTTGGCCCCGTCCCCCCGCCGCTGTGGATTAATGCAGCTGCTGTCAATGCTTTTGCGCAGTTTTCCACGAGGTACGTTCACCCCCCCCCCCCCCCCCGGTTCTTCAAAAGGCGCAGGAAGATCGAGAAAGTTCTGCAGAACAAAGCTTCTACAACTCCGCTCTATGATCTTTGTTCTGCAGATCTCGCGGTCAGCGGCACCTCATGCGCTGAAACTTCGCCACGTTGGCCGTGCAGCTCGTGAGGCCCCACCCCTCCCATCCCCTGCCCGCTCATTCCAGCTGTGGGTTTCCAGAGAAGCCGCTTCTGTCTCTCCGCATTTCACAGCCCACTCACTCGCGCGGCTCCCCACCCTCCTCTTCTCTCCTCATCCCCTCTCCTTCCTCCCCCTCTTCCCACTCCTCTCTACCCGTCATAGGGGACGACCTCCTTCCGGGGAGGCCCGATCCTCTGCTCCCCCTTCACTTCAGTAATTTTCCTTGCCCTCCATTTCAGAATGATAGTGTTTTAAACCGATAACGCGACACTAGTACTGGCAATAAATAAATAAATAAATAAATAAATAAATTAAAAAGTGTAGCTTTCCAACCGTTATCTCATTGGCCACGCTAGGCTGCATATAGGTGTCAATCTAGTGGACTCTTCCATCTTCCTCTCATCATGGGGGTGGGGGGTTGGGAGGGACCTCACAAGTGGAATAGCCAAGGGCCTCTCTTCATCCAATTCCGGCCCTGCCTTTAGTCCACCGAGTCCGCGCCGTCCAGCGATCCCCACAGTTTAACACTATCCTGCACACACTAGGGACAATTTACATTTATACCAAGCATATAAACCCAAGCCAATTAACCTACAACCCTGTACGTCTTTGGAATGTGGGAGGAAATCGACTCTCAGATTAAACCCATGTGGTCACGGGAAGAACATTCAATCTCCGAACAGACAGCACCCGGAGTCAGGATGGAACCCAGGTCTCCGGTGCTGCAAGCGCTGTAAGGCAGCAACACCGCCGCTGTGCCACCGTGTCTCCCCTCAGTTTCTGACACTCTGAGGAAATCAATCCAAGTTGGTTGAAGCATCCCTGTGGGCCGGTCTATGCTACATGAGCACACAGACTCCATGACATTAGCAACACTGGGTGGCACAGTGACTTAGCAGGAAGACTTGCCACCTCACAGCGCCAGAGACCCTGGTTCGATTCTGCCCTCGGGCACGGTCTGAGTGGAGTTTGCACGTTCTCGTAGTGACCACATGGTTTCCTCTGGGTGCTCTGGTTTCCTCCCGCATCCTAAAGACATGTGGGTTGATAGGTTAATTAGCTGTCTGTAAATTACCCTAGTATGTAGGGAGTGGATGAGAAAGTGGGATAACAGAACTATGTGAACGGGTGATCAATAGTCGGTGTGGACTGGATGAGCTGAACGGCCTGTTTCCATAATGTATCCATTTGCTTCAAACGCCGCACTGGAATTGATTTTGCTGTACACTGCTGTGAGCTATCATGTATTGTAGGTGGTCAACACAGTGCGTGGATTGCTCACACATGACGATCCTCATTATCTGCGGTGTGTTCTGTCCGCAGGGGACATCACCAGCCGCCTCTCCACGGACACCACACTCATGAGCCGCTCGCTTGCACTCAATGCTAACGTCTTGCTGCGCAGTCTGGTTAACACACTGGGAATCATTTCCTTTATGTTCAGCCTCTCCTGGAAGCTCACCCTCCTGATCTTCATCGAATCTCCCCTCACCATACTGATTCAGAAGTTGTACGACCGGTATCATATGGTAAGTACACAGCCACCGTCGGACACAGAAACCACGAACAGCTGCAGCTCCTGGAATCAAAACCTATTTATCATATACAAAGTCACAGAGGCACACAGCACAAAAACAGGCCTTTTGGCCCAATGCCCGTGCCCAACCTGATGTACCATCTCAGTTTTAGTTTAGAGATACTCCACGGAAAGATCCTCCTCAGCCCACCGAGTCCTTGCTGAACAATGATCCCCGCACATTGGCACTAATCTACACACTCTAGGGACAATTTACAATTTTTCCGAAGCCAATTAACCAACAAACCTGTAGAAACAAAATCATTTTAAACGCTGGAGCAACGCAGCGGGTCAAGCAGCATCTCTGGATAGATGGGATGGGTGATGTTCCGGGTCGGGACCCTTCTTCAGACTGATGTCAGGGGAGGGGTGGGCCACAGATAGAATGTAGTCAGGAACAGTAAGACTAGTGGGAGAACTGGGAAGGGCTATTTGAATTATCACAAAGGGGGAGGTCAGGGGGGATGGTGAACACACGGCAAGGGTGGGGGGTTGAGGTCGGAGGATGGCAGGTGAGTAGATGGAGGCTGAGGCGATGTCTGGTGGGGGGATGGTGGGTGTTCAGAGAGGAGGGGGCAGGAGGACTATAGGATGGGTGGGGAGTAGGTGGGGGCACCTGGTTAAAAGGGGAAGAACCAGTGGAACCCCCACTGACTTTCCCTGTAGGAGGTAGGGAGGGGAGAGCAGTAGGACCCAACACAGTCAGACCCCGTGGTGTGGGTGTCTGCATCGTGGAGATTGTGGGCCCGGTGCTGAGCCTGGGATTCGGGTAAGGCGAAGGCTGCTGCCCGCTGGTGGGCGGTGGAGTGGCAAGTTTCGGCAGAGTCGCTGGTGGAGGCCTGCGGGGTGGGGGACTGGATATGGGAAACGTTTCCCCCGCGGGGCTCCACCAGTGACGCTGCTGACCCCCCCCACCACTCCACCGCCGACTAGCAGGCCGCAGCCGTCGTCTTACCCGCTTCTCCACGGCCCCCACCTTGGCCGTGTGTTCACCACCCACCCCGACCTCCCCCTTTGTAATACTACAAATAGCCCTTGCTTTCCCTCTCTCTCCATCCCCTTCCCTTCCCAGTTCTCCCACCTGTCTCTGACTACATTCTATCTTTGTCCCGCCCACTCCCCTGACATCAGCCTGAAGAAGGGTCTCGACCCCAAACGTCACCCATTCCTTCTATCCAGAGATGCTGCTTGACCCGCTGAGCTGCGCAGCTATCTGCGTCTACCTTCAATTTAAACCAGCATCCGCAGTTCATTCCTACACATCCTACAAACCTCTACATGTTTGGAGTGTGGGAGGAACCGAGAGATCCCGGAGAAAGCCCATGCAGGACATGGGAGAACACACAAACTCCGTACAGACGGCACCCATAGTCAGGATCGAACCGGGGTCTGTAGCGCTGTAAGGCAGCAGCTCCACTGCCGCCCATTGTACCAGTCCCATTTACCCGAATTTAAGCCACATCCCTCTAAACCTTTCCTATCCATTTATATGGCCACGTGTCTTTTAAATGCTTTTAGTATCTGTCTCAATTACCTCCTCTGGCACCTCATTCCATGTAGTCACCGCCCTCTGAATGAAAATATTTCCCCACTCAAGGTCCTATTATATCTTTCCCTTCTCACCTTAAAACTATGCTCTCGAGTTCGTGATCCTCCTACCCAATAGGTAAAAGTCTAATCTTATCTATTTACCGTAGCAATTCCCCTCATGATTTTATACCCCGCTGTAAGATCACTCCCAGCCTTCTTGCAATCCACGGAATGAAGCAGGGTGACCAACACCGAACACAATACCCAAATGTGGCCTCACCAACATTTAGTTTTAGTTTGGAGATACAGCATGGAAACAGGTCTTTCGGGCCACTGAGTCCGCACAGACCAGTGATCCCTGTATATCCTACACAAGGGACAATATTACATGTACACCAAAGTCAATTAGCTTTCAAAGCTGTACACATTTGGAGTGTAGGAGGAAACCAAAGTTCTCAGAGAAAACCCATGCGGTCATGGGGAGAACGTACCAACTCCATACAAGCAAGCACCCATAGCCAGGATGGAAACTGGGTCATGTAAATGTTGTAAGGCAGCAACTCTACCACTGCGACACCGTGCCGTCTAGTACAACTGCAACATAACGTCCCAACGTCTATATTCACTAACGTGACTGATGACGAGCAGCATGTGAAAAGCCTTCTTCACCACCCTGTCTACCAGTGAGGCTGCACCCTACTCCCCCATTGTAAACTGGTTCCTCCCTGGGATGCTACTTGAACTGAGGACGGCGTTTTGTTTTGGACAGAGGCTGGTGCTGCAGGTTCAGGATTCAATCGCCAGGTCGAACCAGCTGGCCGGTGAGATCGTTTCCTCCATAAAAACTGTCAGGAGCTTCGCGGCCGAGGACCTGGAGTCAGAGCTGTTTGAGAAGAAGCTGCAGGAAACGCACCAGCTGAAGAACAAACGTGACCTGGTTAGAGCCGTCTACCTCCTGTGTCACAGGGTAGGTGCAAGGAGCTCTCTCACTTTCCATCTCTCTTTTGGTCTTTCTCTTTCCTTCTCTTGCTTTCTTTTCCATTCTATCTCTCTTTCTCACCAGCATTTCCTCATATTTCTCTCTCCCTCATTTCCTTACCTTCCTCCCTCTTTCCCTCCCTCTCTTTAGCCCTATCTTCCCTCTTTTCCTCCTTCCTTCTCCTCTACCTCCCCCTCACTCCTTCACCCTCACTGTCCCTCTCCCCTTCCCTCCCTCTCCCCTTCCCTCCCTCTCCCCTTCCCTCCCACTCCCCTATCCTCTATCTCATTTCCTTCTCTCTCCCCTCCCTCCCCTTCCTCCTCCCTCTCTGTCCCTCCATCCCTCCTCCATCCCACTGATATCCAAGCACTCGAAGCTGCTCCCCTTGGCCAGTTCCAACTGCACTGTGTTGCCGCCCTTAGAGCCAGGCCTCGGATCCTCGGCTCAGCCAGGAAGCACCAACAGCTATGGCCACGCCGGCATGTGGGAGGAGGGGTGGGGTGTGTGGGGTGGGGGGAGATCTCGGAGAAAAGACGGGGGAAGAGCCATGGGGGAGAGGGGGCTTATCATGGAGGAGTGGGTCAGGAGCCAGCGAAGGGAACCAGAGGGGAAGGGGCTGGAGCTGCGGGGCGTAGTGATGGCGGTGCGTTTGGGACTCACAGTGGATGCTCTTCTGCGCCGGGATCAGACTCTCTGCTTTCCATTTGGTGACATCTGCGGTGCCGGGCTTGGCCGCTTCTGGTCCTTCCGAACATTGTGTCCGGTTGGAGATCTCCGCCGGCCACCCGCAGCGTCCCTCAGCTCCATTAAAGACATGATGGCGCAGGAAGGGGGTAGACCGTAGCGGGGAGTGACAGGACAAGAGACCAATCGACACGGCGCTGATTGGCAGGAGCGGAAATCGATCTGCGCACGCACGGTTTTTACCATTTTTGAACCTCGCTAACTTTTACAATATATTACCGATCCGATTGAAAGTTGTTGCACTTGCAGCACAGGAGAACGGAGAGCGAGCTGAGGAAATATCGTAGCACTTTTTGAGTAAATAGAAAAACTGTGCAAACCAAAAGAGCACAAAATCAGTTTTAGATATGTATAGATAGATAGATAGATAGATAGATAGATAGAATATAACATTTAGTGCAAAGATATAACATTGACATCCGGTTAAAGATAGCTCAAAGGTCTCCAATGGGATAGATGGGATGTCCAGATCACACTCTAGCTGATAAGAGGATGGTTCAATTGCTTGAGAACAGCTAGGAAGAACCTGCCCCTGAATCTGCAGGTGTGTGTTCTCAAACTTCTGCACCTCTTGCCTGATGGGACCGGGGTGAGACTGATCCTTGATTATTCCAAGGCAGTGTGAAGTATAAATGGGGTCAATGGAAAGTCATAATTTTGAAAATCATAATTGTTTCCCACTGGCAGCTCATTCCAGATACAGACTACCATCTGAGTGTTCTCTCTTAATTTTTTCCCCTCTCATTTTAAGTCTATACCCTCTACTTTTGGAATCATTTACCCTGAGAAACATACGGTAAATGTTCACTTTATCCACTCCCACACCCCTCATGATCTTGTGCACATCAATTAGGTCACCCCTCAGGCACCAACATTCAAAGAATAAAATCCCAGCCTATCCAACCTCTCCCTATAACTCAAGTCAAGAGAGTTTTATTGTCATTTGTCCCAAATAGAACAATGAAATTCTTACTCGCTGCAAGACAACAGAATATGTAATCATAATAAATAATATAACAAAAGCTCAGAACAAAAATAACAAACAATAACAGTGCAATAATAATAGTAATAATAATAATAGTCTGTTGTAGTTCATAGCTTAGGAGATTGTAGTGTTTAATAGCCTGATGGCTGTAGGGAAGATGTCAAGTAACAGCCTAGTGAATATCTTCTGCACCCTTTCCAACTTAATGACATCCTTCCCAAACTGGGTAATCAGAAATGCACACGTTACTCCAAGTATGATCTCACTAATGACTTGTCCTGTTCCATCATGATATCCTAACTTTTATCCTCAATATCCTTCCCAATGAAGGCAACCGTGCCAAATGCCTTCTTCACCACATTGTCCATCTGACTCACCATGTTTCGTTACTGTGCACCTGTACTCCCTGTTCTCTCTGTTCTACAACACTCCCCAAAGCTCTACAATTTACTCTAAGACCTGCCCGGGTTTGATATGCCAAAGATCCACACCTTACACTTGCCGTAGAGTGATGTAGCATGGGAAAAGGCCCTTCAGCCCAACTTGCCCACACCGGCCAACATGTCCCAGCTACTCTAACTCCCACTGCCCATGTTTGGCCCATATCCCTCCAAATCGGTCCTTTCCATGTACTTGTTTAGGTGTTTCTTAAATGTTGGGATAGTCTCTGCCTCAACTACCTCCTCTGGTAGCTAGTTCCATACACCCACCACCCTTTGTGTGAAAAAGTTACCCCTCGGATTCCTATTAAATCTTTCCCCTTCACTTTAAACCTATGTCCTCCAGTCCTCGATTCACCTACTCTGGGCAAGAGACTCTGTGCATCTGCCCTAACTATTTCTCTCATGAGTTTATACACGTCTCTAAGGTTACCCCTCATCATCCTGCTCTCCAGGAGTCCCAGCCTGCTCAACCTCTCCCTGTAGTTTAGACTCTTGAGTTCTGGCAACATCCTCATAAATCTTCTCTGTACCCTTTACAAATAGTCAAATTTAAATGATGTTTGCCATTCCTTGACCCACCTTCTCATCTGATCTGGATGCTGTAGTGAATGAACATATCTTTCATCATTGTCCTGTACGCCAACAATGTTGGTGTCATCTCCACGTTTACTCACAAATCATTAACGTAGATAACAGTAGTGGGCCCAGCACCGACCCCTGCGGCACTCCACTGATCACGTCTCCAATCAGAACAACAATCCTCCACAACTACGCTTTGACACAATTTTGAATCCAATTGACCAGGGTCCTTGGCTCCCGCGTGATCTAACCTCTCAGACTAGCCTGTCATGTGGAACCTAGCCAGAGGTTGTGTGAAAGTTCATTTAGACAAAGCCCACTGCCCTGCCCTCGTCAATCCTCCATCCCACTCCAGATCAGACTGAAAGTGAAGTGTTGTCCGAACCATTCCTGCTAGCCCCTCCTTTGTGCGTGTGTTGGCAGTGTTGCATGTCTGACCCTGCCCTCTCCCTGCTCCTGTGTTTACACAGCTGGCCATGCTCCTGATGCAAGTGGTCATGCTGTACTGCGGGCAGATGCTGGTGAATGATGGGCAGATGACCAGCGGAAACCTCATTGCCTTCATCCTCTACCAGATGGACTTTGGGACCTATGTGCGGGTATGTTCCCTTCTCGATTACCTTCCGCTCCCGCTGCTCTTCTGGATCACCTGGGGCAGAATATTGGGTTCAACTGTTAGTACCGGTGTTGGGGCAGTTTCTTGGTGTGTGAGTGTATGAGTGTGTGTACGCGAGTGTGGTGCACTCAATACTGGGGACGTCTGTGTGTGTGTGAGTGTACATGTGTGCGGTGCACCCAGTGCTGGGCAGGGGTGTGTGTGTGTGGTGCACTCAGTGCTGGGCAGGGGTGGGTGGGGGTGTGTGTGTGTGTGTGTGTGTGTGTGTGTGTGTGTGTGTGTGTGTGTGTGTGTGTGTGTGTGTGTGTGTGTGTGTGTGTGTGTGTGTGTGTGTGTTTGTTGCACTCAGTGCTGGGCAGGGTTCTGTGTGTGAATATGTGCACTCGGTGCTGGGCAGGTGTGTGTGCGTATGTGTGTACACGTGTGTACATGTGTACGTGTGTGAGTGTATGTGAGTCTACTTGTATTCACTGGAGTTTATAAGGAT
The DNA here is from genome assembly GCA_963514005.1 of Raja brachyura. The sequence continues at coordinate 22,017,768 of OY740805.1, read as the reverse complement.
GAGGGGCAATCTTATAGAAATATATCAAATTATAAAAGGACTGGACAAGCTAGTTGCAGGAAAAATGGTCCCAATGTGGGGCGAGTCCAGAACCAGGGGGCCACAGTCTTAGAATAAAGGGGAGGTCATTTAAGACTGAGGTGAGAAACAACGTTTTCACCCAGGGAGTTGTGAATTTATGGAATTCACTGCCACAGATGGCAGTGGAGGCCAAGTCACTGGATGGATTTAACAGAGAGTTAGATAGAGCTCTAGGGGCTAGTGGAGTCAAGGGATATGGGGAGAAGGCAGGCATGGGTTATTGATTGGGGACGATCAGCCATGATTACAATGAATGGCGGTGCTGGCTTAAGGAGCCGAATAGCCTCCTCCTGCACCTATGTTCTATGTTTCTACGTTTCTATGTTTACTGCACTCGGTGCTGGGGAGGTCTGTGTGTATGTGTGATTGTGTGTATGTGAATGTGGTGCATGTTGCTGGGGTGGTTTCTGTGTGTGTGTGTGTGTGTGTATCATAATCATAATCGTACTTTATTAGCCAAGTATATTTTGCACCATGCGAAGAATTTCATTTGCGTGCAGTCATACCAATGAAAAGCAACAACACACAGAAAATACATTTTAACATAAACATCCACCACAGTGATTCCTCCACATTACTCTTTGCGATGAAAGGCGGAAACAAAAAGTTCAATCTCTTCCCTTCTTTGTTCTTCCACGGTTGGGGGCCTTGGGCCTTCCGTTGACGGGACGATCTTGGCTCCAGTAGCCGGTGGTCGGGCCCTCCGCATCGGGGTGATCAAACTCCCGCTTCGGGGGGATCTCAGCTTCCCCACGCCGGGCGATTGGACCCCGGGTCAGGGTTAGTTGATCCTTCTGCGGCTTGGAGCTTCCTGACGTCTGTCTCCACCCGAGGCTGCAAGCTCCTCGATGTTGAAATCCGCCGGCCTCGGCTGGAGCATCGAACCCAGGTGTTGATTGGCTATTGCATGCTAGCCAATTATAGTGCTTGTTAGTAGTAGCTCCATCTAGTACGTGCTTTATAGTATCAAGAGCTCGCCTACGCTTGCTGGTAGATGTAGCAGCTCAGAGCTGTAACGTATTGCAGATCCTATGCTGTAAGTGATTTAATAAATATGTTGTATCTTAATGTGTGTTTGGGTGACATCATTACACCAGGTAAGGGATCGCAGGCTCCTCCGCCCAAGTCCACGGCCCCGCGTTGGGGTTCAGTCAGTCTGGAGCAAGGCCACCAGCTCCATGATGTTAGGCCGCAGAGCGACCGGAGATACGATCCAGAAAACAATCGCATCTCTGGCGATGTAAGAGATTGAAATAAGTTTCCTCCGATCCCCTCCCCCACCCACCACATAAAACAAACCACAGACCATTAACACATACTTTTAAAACACCCAAAATAACAAAAAAGACAAAAAAAGACAGACAGACCGTTGGTGAGGCAGCCATCGCTGAAGGCTCCACCCTGTGGAGTGTGTGTTTGTGAGTGTGGTGCACTCGGTGCTGGAGAGATCTGTGTATGTGTGTATGAGTGAGCGTGTGTATGTGAGTGTGGTGCACTTGGTGCTGGGGAAGTCTCTGTGTGTCTGTGTGTGTATGAGTGAGCGTGTGTACGTGAGTGTGGTGTACTCGCTGCTGGGGAGCTCTGTGTGTGTGTGTGTGTGTGTGTGTGTGTGTGTGTATGAGTGAGTGTGGTGCACTCGGTGCTGGGGAGGTCTGTGTGTGTGTGTATGTGTGTGTGTATGAGTGAGTGTGGTGCACTCGGTGCTAGGGAGGTCTGTGTGTGTGTGTGTGTGTATGAGTGAGTGTACTGTACTCGGTGCTGGGGAGGTCTGTGTGTATGTGTGTGCGTGTGTGCGTGAGTGTGGTGCACTTGGTGCTGGGGAGGTCTGTGTGTGTGTGTATGAGTGAGTGTGTGTACGTGAGTGTGGTGCACTTGGTGCTGGGGAGGTCTGTGTGTGTGTGAGCGTGTGTACGTGAGTGTGGTGCACTCGGTGCTGGGGAGGTCTGTGTGTGTGTGTGTATGAGTGAGTGTGTGTACGTGAGTGTGGTGCACTCGCTGCTGGGGAGGCCTGTGTGTGTGTGTGTGTGTGTGTGTGTGCGTGCTGCCTTATTCCAGTGTCCCCCATGATCACCGCTTTCTCACTGCACAGACTCTGATCCGCATGTATTCGGAAATGACCCATTCTGTGGGAGCAGCGGAGAAAGTCTTTGAATACCTCGACCGTGAACCCAGTGTACGCACTGACGGGACATTGGTGCCAGAATCTCTTCAGGGTCACCTGGAGTTCAAGGACGCGTCTTTCTCCTACTCAACGAAGCCCGACGTCCAAGTTTTACAGGTAATGTCACAGGTTAATTAGTTTATTTATTGTCACGTGTACCGAGGTATAGTGAGATAATGGCCCCCACAGTGAAAAGCTTTTGTTGCGTGCTAACAGTCAACAGCAAGACAATACATGATTACAATCGACCCATTTACAGTGTATAGATACATGATAAGGGTATAACGTTTAGTGCAAGGTAAAGCCAGCAAAGTCCAATTCAGGATAGTGAGGGTCAACGAGGAGGTAGATAGTCATCCAGCGCTGCTCTCTGGTTGTGGTAGGATGATTCAGTCACCTGATAACAGATGGGAAGAAACTGATCCTGAATCTGGAGGTGTGCGTTTTCACTCTTCTATACATTTTGCCCGATGGGAGAGGGGAGAAGAGAGAGTGGCCAGGGTGCAAGTTGTCCTTGATTATGCTGCTGGCCTTGTCAAGGCAGAGTGAGTTATAAATGATCAATGGGATGGGGGTTAGTTTGTGTGATGGTCTAGGCTGATTTCGCTGAAATTTCTTGAGGTCTTGGTTGGAGCTGTTCACATACCGAGCTGTCATGCATCCTGATAAAATGCTTTTTTATGGTGCATTTATGCAAGTTGGTGAGTGTTGTAGGGGACATGGCAAACTTCCTAAAACTTCTAAGGATGTAGAGGCATTGGTGTGCTTTCTTGGTTGTTACTTCAATATGGGTGGTCCAGGAGAAGTTGTTGATGATATTGACCCCATAGGAATTTGAAGTTTTCAACCATCTCTACATTGGCGGCATCAACGCAAACTGGGGCATGTGTACCGCTAGTGCTCAATGTACCCAGGCATCAGATGTGGACAGTAAACCCACAGGACATCCCAGTCAACCCAGGGTCAATGCTGAAGAAAGGACATCTCCACCACAACTAGAACTTGCCACTGTGTAGCACCCTGGAGTTAAACACCTGAAGCTGCTTGAAAGGTCACAAGTGTTTAGTTGTCACAGGTACCTGCGTAGAGAAACGTACTGGATAATAAAAGGCTTGGATAAAGCGGAGAGGATGCTTCTACTCATGGAAGAGTCTAGGACCAGAGGACATAGCCTCAGAATTAAAGGATATTCCTTTAGGAAGGAGGCGAGGAGTAATTACTTCAGTCAGAGGGTGGTGAATCTGTGGAATTCATTGCCACAGAAGGCTGTGGAGGCCATCAATGGATATTTATAAGGCAGAGATGGATTCTTGATTAGTATGGGTGGCAGGGCTTATGGGGCGAAGGCAGGAGAATGGGTTGAAAAGGGAAAGATAAATCAGGCATGATTGAATGGGGGAGTAGACTAGGTGGGCCAAATGGCCTCATTCTGTTCCTATCACTAATGAACATTTACCACCAAATGAACAAGGACATTCTTACTTGCCGCCACTTTGCAGTTTGTCATCTATAGCAATGACAAATTTTATGTGATACATGTAAGGTGTTGCTTCATGGAAAGTCTAACTGGGGCAGAACCTACACAGTGACTGGTTGGTGCTCTGTGAGCATTGTGGAGCAGAGGGATCTGGAAGTGCAGATACATGGTTCCTTGAAAGTGGTGATATGGGTAGAGAGGATGGTCAAGAAGGCTTGCGACACATTGACCTTCTTCAGTCAGAGTATGAAGTATGGAAGTCGGGAGGTTATGTTACAGTTGTGTAAGACACAGGAGAGGCCACACTTGATGTATTGTGTTCACTTTTATTCACCCTGGTATAGGAAATATATTGTTAAGCTGGAATGGGTGCAAAGAAGATTGATGAGGATGTTGCCAGGACTTGAGGGTATAGAAACATAGAAACAAAGAAAATAGGGGCAGGAAGAGTCCATTCGGCCCTTCGAGCCAGCACCGCCATCCATTGTGATAATGGCTGATCATCCCCAATCAATAACCCGTGCCTGCCTTCTCCCCATTTCCCTTGATACCACTAGCCCAGAGAGCTCTATTTAAGTATTACTTAGATCCATCCAGTGATTTGGCCTCCACTGCCCTCCGTGGCAGGGAATTCCACAAATTCACAACTCTCTGAAAAAGTTTTTTCTAACCTCAGTTTTAAATGGCATCCCCTTTATTCTAAGACTGTGGCCCTGGTTCTGGACTCACCCAACATTGGGAACATTTTTCATCCATCTAGATTATGCAGCCCTTTAATAATTTGATATGTTTCTATAAGATCCCCCCTCATCCTTCCAAACTCTAGTGAATGCAAGCCTTGTCTTTTCAATCATTCCTCATATGACAGACCCGCCATCCCTGGTATCAATCTCATGAACCTATGCTGCACTGCCTCAATCATAAGGATGTCCTTCCTCAAATTAGGAGACCAAATCTGTACACAATACTCCAGATGTGAAACATAGAAAATAGGTGCAGGAGTAGGCCATTCGGCCCTTCGAGCCTGTACCGCCATTCAACATGATCATGGCTAATCATCCAACTCAGTATCCTGTACCTGCCTTCTCTCCATACCCCCTGATCCCTTTAGCCACAAGGGCCACATCTAACTCCCTCTTAAATATAGCCAATGAACTGGCCTCAACTACATTCTGTGGCAGAGAATTCCACAGATTCACCACTCTCTGTGTGAAATGTTTTTTCTCATGTCGGTCCCAAAAGACTTCCCCCTTATCCTTAAACTGTGACCCCTTGTTCTAGACTTCCCCAACATCGGGAACAATCTTCCTGCATCTAGTGTGTCGAACCCCTTAAGAATGTTGTAAGTTTCTATAAGATCCCCCCTCAATCTTCTAAATTCTAGCGAGTACAAGCCGAGCCTATCCAGTCTTTCTTCATATGAAAGTCCTGCCATCTCAGGAATCAGTCTGGTGAACCTTCTCTGTACTCCCTCTATGGCAAGAATGTCTATCCTCAGATTAGGAGACCAAAACTGTACGCAATACTCCAGGTGTGGTCTGACCAAGGCCCTGTACAACTGCAGTAGAATCTCCCTGCTCCTATACTCAAATCCATTTGCTATGAATGCTAACATACCATTCGCTTTCTTCGCTTCCTGCTACACCTGCATGCCTACTTTCAATGATTGGTGTTTACCATGACACCCAGGTCTCGTTGCATCTCCCCTTTTCCTTATCGGCCACCATTCACATAATAGTCTACTTTCCTGTTCTTGCCACTGAAGTGGATAACCTCACATTTATCCACATTATACTGCATCTGCCGTGCATTTGCCCACTCACCCAATCCATCAAAGTCACCTTGCAGTCTCCTAGCATCCTCCTCACAGCTAACACTGTCCTCCAGCTTCGTGTCATCTGCAAACAGGGAGATGTTGCATTCAGTTCCCTCGTCCAAATCATTAATATATATTGTAAATAGCTGGGTTCCCAGCACTGAGCCTTGCAGTACCCCACTCGTCACTGCCTGCCATTCTGAAAAGGACCTGTTTACTCCTTCTCTTTGCTTCCTGTCTGCCAGCCAGTTCTCTATCCCCATCAATACTGAACACCCAATAGCATGTGCTTTAAGTTTGAATACTAATCTCTTATGTGGGACCATGTCGAAAGTCTTCTGAAAGTCCAGATGTAACACATCCACTGGTTCTCCCTTATCCACTCTACTAGTTACATCCTCGAAAAATTCTATATGATTCGTCAGACATGATTTACCTTTCATAAATCCATGCTGACTTTGTCCAATGATTTCACCACTTTCCAAATGTGCTGCTATCCCATTTTTAATAACTGACTCTAGCATTTCCCCACTACTGATATTAGACTAACTGGTCTGTAATTCCCCGTATTCTCTCTCCCTCCCTTTTTAAAAAGTGGGCTTACATCAGCTACCCTCCAATCCTCAGGAACTACTCCAGAATCTAAAGAGTTTTGAAAGATTATCACTATTGTATTCACTATTTCTGGGGCTACTTCCTTAAGCACTCTGGGATGGAGCCTATCTGGCCCTGGGGATTTATCGGCCTTTAATCTATTCAATTTACTTAACACCACTTCCCGGCTAACCTGGATTTCACTCAGTTCCTCCATCTCATTTGACCCCCGGTCCCCTGCTATTTCCGGCAGATTATTTATGTCTTCCTTTGTGAACACAGAACCAAAGTAGTTAATCAATTGGTCTCCCATGTCCTTGTTCCCCATGATCAATTCACCAGTTTCTGACTGCAAGGGACCTACATTTGCTTTAACTAATCTTTTTCTCTTCACATATCTATAAAAACTTTTGCAGTCAGTTTTTATGTTCCCTGCCGTGACATACAACAAATAGTCCTCCGTCATTATCGCCACCTCCATCGTGACCCCACCACTCGCCACATCTTCCCATCTCCCCCCTGTCTACTTTCCGTAAAGGCCAATCCTTCCGTAACTCCCTCGGCAATTCTTCCCTTCGCTCCCGCACCACTCCCTCCCCGGGCACTTTCCCTTGCAGCCGCAAGAGATGCTAAACTTGTTGCTTTACCTCCCCCCTCAACTCCATTCAAGGAACCAAGCAGTCGTTCCAGGTGCGACAGAGGTTTACCTGCACCTCCTCCAAACTCATCTATTGCATCCGCTTGTCTAGAAGTCTGCTGATCTACATCGGAGAGACCAAGCGTAGGCTTGGCGATGGTTTCGTGGAACACCTCCACTCGGTCCGCAATAACCACCTGACCTTCCGGTGGCTCAGCACTTCAACTCCCCCTCCCATTCCGTATCCCACCTCTCTGTCCTGGGCCTCCTCCAACGCCAGATTGAACACCATCGGAAATTGGAGGAACAGCACCTCATATTCTGGTTGGGAAGTCAGCACCCTAGTGGCATAAACATGGAATTCTCCAATTTCCGGTAGCCCTTCCTGTGTCCTCCCCTTCTCAGCTCTCACTCAGCCCTCGGGCTCCAACTCTTCCTTTTCCCCCATTTTCTCTCTCGCTCCTTTCTTGAAAAGTGGGATAATGTTAGCTATCCTCCAGTTTGCAGGAACTGATCCTGAATCTATTGAACGTTAAAGGGAGAGGTTAGCAGGTTAGGACTTTATTCCTTGGAGCACCGGAGGATGAGGTGTGATATTATGGAAGCGCATAAAATCATGAGTGGAATAGGCTAAATACATAGTATTTTACCCAGACTATGGCAATTGGGAACCAGTGGACAGTGGATATAGGTTTAAAGTGAGGGGAGAAACATTTAATAGGAACGTGAGCTTTAGAAGAATATGGACCAAGCACAGGCAGGTGGGACTCATGTAGGTCAGCATGTTGATCAGCATGGGCATGTTGGGCCGAAGGACCTGTTTCCACACTGTTTGACTCATGATTCTCTCCTCTCACCGTGAGCATGGGCCCTCTAGCTTTAGAAAAATACGTTGAGGGCCCGTCCCACTTGGGCGTCATTTGCGTATCACAGAAGTGGCGCGCGAGGGTTTTGAGAATCCCAAAATGCTGGGGTGTCACATGCAACTGCACGTCACTGCCTACGACACCACGTCCCACCACGCGCATGTGTGCGTTACGCGTCGTGTGTCGTGACGCGCAAATGACGTTGCGTAAATGACACGCAAATAACGCCCAAGTGGGACAGCCCCTTTAAAGTGCTGGTGTATCTCAGCGGGTCAGGCAGCATCTCTGGATATGTATAGGTGATGTTTCGGGTCAGCACCCTTCTTCAGACTAATTGTAATAGGGGAAAGAAAGCTGGAGGGGAAGTTGGTGGGCCAAAGCCTGGTAAGTGATAGGTGGATATTGGCGGGTGGGGAGGATTGATGGCAGATGGGTGGACACGGGACAGAGATGGGAGGAAGATAAAAGTCATAAAATGTTAAGCAGAGGAAGAGATATAGGTGGAAGGAGATAGAGGAAGTGGGGCAGGGAGGGCAGTGAGCTGTTGCAGGTTAGTTACCAACGATTGGTGAATTCAGTACTGTTGGGCTGTAAGCTATCTAAGTGGAACACGAGGTGCTGTTCCTTCGGTTTGTGTGTGGCCTCACTGTGGCAATGCATGAGGCACAGGACAGAAGGTCAGTGTGAGATGGAATTAGGGCATTTCACTGAAGTGACCAAGTTTCGCTGCACACTTGCTCTCGGTCCAACCAGATCTGCTGGATCTCCCAGCTGTCAGACGTTATAGCTCCACTTCCCATCCGTACACTGATCCCTGTGTCCCAGGCCACCTCCAGAGTCCCCGGTCCGGTCCATGGGTCGGGTCCTGGTGAAAGGCTGTTGGGAGTGAAGGGGGATGGGGAGAGGAGGGTGTGGGGGAGGGAGAGAGGGTCATCTATCCTTGGGCACGGGGTTGCTGGCAACATCGCAGGGAGTGGGGGCTTTGTTTTATTGCTCTTCTTCCTCTGTGTTTGCAGGATGTGTCGTTCGAGGTGCGGGCCGGGGAGGTGACGGCCCTGGTGGGACCCTCGGGAGGGGGGAAGACCACCTGCGTCAGCCTCCTGCAGCGTTTCTACGAGCCTCAGTCCGGCCACATCCTGCTGGACGGGCGGCCCATCGAGGAGTACGAGCACAAGTACTACCACAGCAAGGTCAGGGGGCACTGAGGGTCAGGACACATGGGGGTTAGACTGGGACAGTGAGGGGTCAGTGGGGGGGGTGTCAAAGGGCAGTGAAGGGATTGTCAGTGGTCAATGGGTGGGTCAGGACAGTGAGTGGGGGGTGAGTGGACAGTGTCTTGTGTAACACTCATACACACAGAGTACCTCTGTGTGATACATGTACACACTGTGCCACCTTGTGACTTGTAGACATTCAGTGACCCCGTGTGACACATTTGTGTACTCAGAGCCAACATGTGACGAGTACACAGTGTATCCCCATATGATACGTGTACGCACAGTGCTCCCCCCGGTGTGATACATGTACACAGTGTGATACATGTACACAGTGCCCCTGTGTAGCAAGTGTCCACACTCAGTGCCTACCTATGTGCGACACATGTAGTGTGCCTGTGTGACACGTGTACACTCAGTGCCACCCTCCATGTGACATGTGTACCCAGTGTACCCCATACGACACGTCTACACTCGATTCCACGCCGTGTGTGACACGTGTGTAGTTTGCACCCGTGTGTGACACGTGTACACTAGGTGCCACCCCCAGTGTGACACATATACAAGGCATGCCCCTGTGTCACACATATACAAGGCATGCCCCTGTGTGACACATGTACACACTGTGCCCCCATGTGACACGTGTACACTAGGTGCCACCCCCAGTGTGACACATATATAAGGCATGCCCCTGTGCGACACATGTACCCACTGTGCCCCCATGTGACACGTGCACACTCAGTGCCACCCCATGTGCCACGTGTGCACTCAGAGCCCACATGCTACACGTGTACACTCAGTGCCACTCCCATGAGCCCCGTGTACACTGTGCCCATGTGGTGCCAGTTCCCTGAGGCAGCTGCTGTCACTTCTCCACAGGTGGCGCTGGTGAGTCAGGAGCCGACACTCTTTGCACTATCAGTGCGGGACAACATCCGCTATGGGCTGGAGCACTGCCCGCAGGCAGACGTGGCAGCTGCTGCCCAGAGTGCCAGCGCACGGGACTTCATCGAGAGGATGGACCAGGGCTTCGACACAGGTACAGTCACAGCGCTCCGGGGAGAGGGGGCAGGAAGCCCTCCTGACCGTGGCACCCTGGCACTGGCTACAGGAGACCGGCACAATGGGGCACCGCAGCGGCAGGTGGAGTCGGTAATCTAGATCACCGGGGTCTGATCACTATACTAGTGTGGGAGGCACATAAGGCTTAGCGTGGGAATCAACAGGGTGTGATGGCTATAGTCCTAGTGTGCAGTTCAATGGAGTCTGATCACTATACTAGTGTGGGAATCACCAGGGTCTGATCACTATATGAGTGTGGGAATCACCAGGGTGTGATCACTACAGTCCTAGTGTGCAGTTCACCAGGGTCTGATCACTATACGAGTGTGGGAATCACCAGGGTGTGATCACCACAGTCCCAGTGTGGGCATCACCAGCGTGTGTGTGATCACTATGGTCCCAGTGTGGGCATCACCAGCGTGTGTGTGTGTGTGTGATCACTGTGCTCCCAGTGTGGGCATCACCAGGGTGTGTGTGATCACTATGGTCCCAGTGTGGGCATCACCAGCGTGTGTGTGATCACTATGGTCCCAGTGTGGACATCACCAGGGTGTGTGTGAACACTGTGGTCCCAGTGTGGGCATCACCAACGTGTGTGTGGTCACTATGGTCCCAGTGTGGACATCACCAGCGTGTGTGTGGTCACTATGGTCCCAGTGTGGGCATCACCAGTGTGTATGTGATCACTATGGTCCCAGTGTGGGCATCACCAGCGTGTGTGTGTGTGGTCACTATGGTCCCAGTGTGGGCATCACCAGCATGTGTGTGGTCACTATGGTCCCAGTGTGGGCATCACCAGTGACCTGTGCTCAAGGGGCGGTGCCGTCTCTGCTGTGACGCAGCGGCAGCAGTGACATGGTTTGCGCCGTCGTGTGACCTCGAAGTCTGTGGGACGCACGCCCTTTTTTCACCTTCTTAACAAGGACTTGATTCAGTATTTGCAATTTACAGTGTACCAGAAGTGACGAAGTATTTCATTAGTCGCATTACATCAGGCAATCATTATAATACAATAGTGCCATCTTTATCTACAATGCACTCAACCCCACGCAGTGACCAGCATTCATGGATATGCGTACAGGGGCTGCAACCTCTCACACTCCACATACACGTAAACACAGTCTCTTCCCCGCCACAGAAGTTACAGGCGGCTGGGGAGACCCTCAACTGAGTCAAATATTTATTACACACCACAGCCCTGTGCAACACTCTCCAGCCCAGGTCCCCAATGTAAAGGGGAAGGACACCCTTATCCCTTATAGATAGACCTCCACTGGGGACCATGCACTGTGTGTGTGTGTGACCGCACTCTGTCCGTGGGCCACTCGCTGTGTTGTTAGTAACGGCGTCTCTCCGTTGAGCAGATGTGGGCGAGGCCGGCGGACAGATCTCGGCGGGACAGAAGCAGCGGATCGCCATCGCCCGCGCCCTGGTCCGGCAGCCGCGGATTCTGGTCCTGGACGAGGCCACCAGCTCGTTGGACACACACACTGAGCTAGCGGTGAGCAGCTGCCGCTCAGTCACCGTGTGCACGTCAATGTGGGCTGAGCTCTGGGGAACGCTCACTGTCAGCTCAGTTATGCTGTTGTCTCATCTACTTTCCCCACTCACCCTCACCCACCTCTACACTTCCCCCACCCACCTGCGCCCCCTCCCCACTCACCACTACCCAACCCCAGATATCGTCCCCAACCCTTCTCCCGTCCCCACCCGCTCACCCCCCCCCCCCATTCACCTGCTGCCCACCCACCATTCCCCAACCACGGACTGCCCATGAATGAATGGCGGAGTAGACTTGATGGGCAGAATGGCCTTATTCTGCTCCTATCACATGATCTTTTCAACATATCTCAGCTACACTCATCCCACCTGCCCGCGTTTGGTAAATATCCCGCCAAACCTGACCTTTCCATGTACCTATCTCTCCGTTTCTTAAACGTTGGGATAGTCCGTGCCGAAATTACCTCCCCTGGCAGCGCGTTCCATACCCACTACCCTTTGTGTGAAAAAGCTATGCCGCAGGCTCCTATTTAATCTTTCCCCTTCATCTTAAACCTAAATCACCTGAACCTCAATTTACCTACTCTGGGGAAGAGACTCAGTGCCTCTACCCGATCTATTCCTCTCATGATTTTATACATAAAAGATGTCCTCAGCCTTCTGCACTCCAGCCTACTCAACCTCACCCTTTAGCTCGGACCCTCTAGTCCTGGCAAATGCATCGTAAATCTTCTCTGTACCCTTTCCAGCTTAACAACATATTTCCTATAACATGGTTCCCAGAACAGAACACAATACTCCAAATGCAGCCTCACCAATGTCTAGTACAACTGTAACATGATTTGCCAAATCCTATATTCAATACTTTGATTGATGAAGGCCAATGTGCCAAAAGCCTTTTTGACCACCCTATCTACCTGCGACACCACCTTCAAGGAACCATGCAACTGCAATCCCAGATCCCTCTGATCTTCAACACTCACCAAGAGCCCTACCATTCACCGTGTGGGTCCTGCCCAGGTTAGACTTCCCAAAATGCAACCACTCACATTTCTCTGCTATTCTTACTATATTTACTAAGCTTTAGTTAAAAGCTTAATGTTTCCATAGTCCCATTCCCACATTGACCTTCCTGTACTGGGCCTCCTCCATTGCCAGAGTGAGGCCACACACAAACTGGAGGAACAGCATCTGGTATCCTGCTTGGGTAACGTCCAGAAAACACCCCCCTCCCCCTCATTTCTGCCCCACACCTTCCCCCTTTCTACCCCTCCCCAGTGCACCACCTGGACTCGCACCTAATTCTCTCCACCCCCTCCATTAACATTCCTTCCTGCGGCTTCATAATTCACAACTCTTCAATCCTTTTGTCTCACACCTTCTGCTTTAACCTCTGCCCTCTATGATGACCATCTACCTATCAAAAAAAAACATTGCCTTTGTTCCGTCAGTATTAAGATCGTTTTGAATAGGCAGAATGCTGGACTTTGCAGAAAGATATTAATTACAGCGAGGCTAACAACGTAAATAGGTGGACGCTGGGAAGGGCGCATTTTTTAATTTTTATGTTTATTATACAACGAATTTTAATCAAAAAATAATAATAAACACACAGAGTATTAACACAATCAAAAGTAGTTGTTATTCAATAAATTCACATCTAACATGGAAGAGTCGTTTAAAGGCCAGTTGATCAAAGTGTCCACCTGCTTCCCCCCTCCTCCACCATCACCACCCCACCCCCGCTCTTTCACCCACTCTACCCCAATCCCGCCTCCCAGCGCGACAGTGTCTCCCAGCGGCCGGGGCGATGTAGGCCGGCGCCGGGCGGGTGTGGGATTAGCGCGGGCGGGTGGGGTTGGGGTGGCCGCGGGTACGGGGCAGGCAGGCTCTGACTAAACTCCGCTTTCCCGCAGATCCAGCGGGCCCTGGAGCGTGAGCCGCGGGCCGCAGCGCTGGTGATCGCCCATCGGCTGAAGACAGTGCAGCGGGCGGACAGGATCGTGGTGCTGGAGGGCGGCCGGGTGGTGGAACGGGGCACGCACCCTCAGCTGATGGAGCTCGGCGGCTGCTACTCCCGCATGGTGCTGCGGCAGTTCACCAACGGGGAGCAGGGAGCGGCCGGGGGAGACTAGGGGTAGGGCCACGGGGAGAGAGAGTGGGGAGACAGAGAGGGGAGAGGGAGGGAGAAAAGGGGCAATGAGGAAGGAAGAGAATGAGTGCGGCGGGGAAACAAGGAGGGACAGGGTGGGGAGTAGGAGTGGAAGGGAGAGAGTGAAGAGGGAGATGAGGGACATGGAGAGAGTGAGGGAGAAAGAAAGAGATGTTGACAGTGCAGACCCATGAGAGAGGGAGGGTAGTGAGCCAGCGAGGGGAGTGAGTTAGATTAGGGAGAATGAGGGTGGGGATGTTAGTGTTTTTTTGCAGATAGTGAAGATGATTGTGAACGATTGCAGCAGGATCTGGATCGATTGGCCAGGTGGGCGGAGGAATGGTTGATGGAATTTAATACAGAGAAGTGTGAGGTGTTGCATTTTGGGACGTCGAGCAAGTGCAGAACCTGCACAGTAAATGGTAGGCCTCTGGGTAGTGCTGTAGAGCAGAGGGATCTAGGAGTACAGGTGCATGGTTCCTTGAAGGTCGAGTCACAGGTAGATAAGTTGGTCAAAAAAGCTTTTGGCACTTTGGCCTTCATCAGTCAGAGTATTGAGGAGTGAAGTTGGGAGGTCATGTTGCAGTTGTATAAGAAGTTGGTGAGACCGCATTTAGAATATTCTGTTCAATTCGGGACACCATATTATAGGAAAGATATTGTCAAGCTTGAAAGGGTTCAGAAAAGATTTACGAGGATGTTGCCAGGTCTAGAGGATGTGTGTTTTATGGAGAGGTTGACTAGGCTGGGTCTCTATTCCATGGAGCGCAGGAGGATGACGGGGGATCTTATAGAGGTATACAAAATCATGAGAGGAATAGATCGGGTAGATGCACAGAGACTTGCTCAGAGTAGGGGAATCGAGGACCAGAGGACATAGGTTCAAGGTGAAGGGGAAAAGATTCAATAGGAATCTGAGAAGTAACTTTTTCCCACAGAGGGAGGTGGGTGTATAGAACAACGCAGAGGAAGTAATTGATACTATCCCAGCGAATAAGAAACAGTTGGACAGGTACAAGGATAGGACAGGTTTGGAGGGTTATGGACCAAGCGCAGGCAAGTGGGGCTAGATTAGCTGGGACATTGTTGGCCGGAATGGGCGAGTTGGGCCGAAGGGCCTGTTTTCACACTATTAATCTATGGCTATGACTATTGAGTGTGGGGGGGGGGGGGTTAATGAGGGTGGGGACTGTGGGGGGGGGCATGGAGGGGGAGGAGATAGTGAGGGCGAGGGGTGGAAAGCGAGTGAATGGACGGAAGGGAAGGTGGCAGTTCAGAAAGTGAGTAGGGTGTGGTGTATGTGGGTGGTGAGTGGGGAAGGGATGGGGTGAGGGTGGGGAAGGGATGGGGTGAATGTGGGGAAGGGATGGGGTGAGGGTGTGTGGAAGGGAGGGGGTGAGGGTGTGGGGAGGGGAAGTGAGTGTGTGGGAAGGGAGGGGGTGAGGGTGTGGGGAGGGGGAGTGAGTGTGTGGGATGGGGTGGGGAGGGGAGGGGAGGGGATCGTGCATCCGCCAGTGCAGGGTCTGGGCGCCCCAGTTTTCAGCGCCCACTTCCAGTTTAATTCCACTTCAGTGCAATAAACGAGATTTTCACTTAAACTAGTTTCTGGTTTGACCTAATTTGTAGACTCTCACAGTGACCAGAGGGCGTCTGTCTGTAGGTCTCTCTCCCTCCCTCTTTCTCTCCCCCCCTGTCTCTATCTCATCCCCCTCTCTATTTTTCTCTTCCTCCCTTTCTCTGTGTCTGCTCACGCTCCCTCCATCCCTGCCTCTCCATCTCTCTCTCCCCTCCACTGCAACCCACTCCCACCGCCGGGGAACGGGTCACCCCCGCCCCTCGCTGAGCGGGTCAGCCCGGAGGTGGGTTGTTTGGTGCGCGGAGGCTCATTGGCCGAAGCTGCTGCCGGCGTGGGAATCCCTCCACCCCATATATACCAAGTGCTGCGATCTGGACTCAGCAAGTCGAGCAGCATCAGTGCGGGGGGACTACGGGGATGGGGATAAATGGGTGCAAATCCAAATGGAATACAGGGAAGAGAGGCGCGGAGGGGTGAAGGGAGGGATGTCCGTTGGTTACTTAAAATGGGAGAATTTAATGTTGTAAGCTATCTAAGCGTATGGCCTCACTCTGGTAATGGAAGAGGCCCAGAACAGAAAGGTCAGTGTGGGAATGGGAAGGGGAGGGAAGATGGGAGATCCGGCCGACCTGGACAGACCGAGCGCAAGTGTTGGAGTAAACGGTCGCCTGCCCAACACTTGGTCTTGACGATGTGAAGGAGTAAACTTGGAGGAAACTGGAGGAACAGCATCTCGTGTTCCTTTAGATGCATTCCAATCTGTCGGCAATTCTCAAATTTTAGGTAACAGCATAAATATATCTAAAGTGAATGGATGATCGATGGTCGGTACAAACTCGATGGGCCGAAGGGCCTGTTTCTATGCGGTATCTCAAAAGGTAACTAAATTACAAACAAACCCCCTTCTTCTCCTTGCTTCCCCCTTGTCCCACCTGCATCCCCCTCCCCGGCACCTTCCACTTGTATTCCTTCCTCGGGCTTCTGAATGCGTTCCTCCTTATCTCACACAGTGTTGTCTTTACATCTCTGTCCAACCATTCAGCTGCCAAAACGCCTCACCCCCACCTTTATCGCCAGAATGTATCCAATCCTCATCTCTCCCCCCCCCCCCCCCCCCCTCAATCTTCTAAATTCCAGCGAGTACAAGCCGAGTCTATCCAGTCTTTCTTCATATGGAAGTCCTGCCATCCCAGGAATCAGTCTGGTGAACCTTCTCCGTACTCCCTCTATGGCGTTACAAGAATGTCTTTCCTCAAATTAGGAGATCAAAACTGTACGCAATACTCCAGGTGTGGCCTCACCGAGACCATGTACAACTGCAGTAGAACCTCCCTTCTCTTGTACTCAAATCGCCTATCCTTGTTCTCCACAGATGCTGCCTAATCCGCTCAGTTACTCCAGCACTAAGTGCCTTGATTTGTAAACGAACGTCTCCAGATCCTCGTGTCTCGGTCGGTCCGCTATGGGATCCGGATGGGTCACCGCGCCGCTGATAGCTCCGGTTCCTTGGTGAGATTCATCCACGTTACCTCTGGCGGCCGGCGTGATAGCGCACCGGCAGAGTTGCTGCCTCGCAGCGCCGGGTTCGGAGTAGTAAATACAGGTGCTGTCTGTTCGAGGGTTGTACGTTCTCCCCGTGATATCTCGGGAATTCATCTGGCCTTGTAACGCCCGGGGAGTTCCAGGGTTAACCCGGTCCCCGGCTTGGGGCCGGGCAGCGTGGGCTCCGACCGGTACAGTTTCCATGGTGCGGGGTCCAGGCGCTCTGGAGTTCGGCCGGAGTTGGATCCGTTCTGTACAGGTCCGGCCGGGGAAGGGACGAGCAGCATAACCTCCCAACGATCAGTCTGGGCTCCGGTCCTGTCCCGGGTTAGAGCCGGGACTCTGAACGCGTCCGGGCAGCCAGCTTCGGCTCGGCCCGCGAACCCCCGCCGCTGACAGCTCCGATTGTTGGCGCCTAAAAGCCATTTCATCGTGATTACAATCTCCCGGGAGGTCAGGGCAAGGTTGGGAGGTCAGGGCATGGTGTGTGGCTGACTGGTCATCGGCTCTGCAGCACCGGGAGCGTTCAGAATATCTCACGGTGCCCGGTGTTGGGTCCGGCGGGCGGAGGTTCTGACCGGTGTGGACTCCGGCCGGGAAAGAGTCCGAGTGGAATACGGACCCGATTGTCAGTAGGGGCTTCGACCCGTCCTGATGGTCAGTCTTGGCTCAGACCCTGTCGCGACAGCCAGTCTGGGGCGCGTCGGACCGTCTCGACGTTATGTCTGAATATTTACCCCGCCAGGTCCCGGGGGGGGGGGGGGGGGGGGGGTCACCGTGTGGGTGGCTGACCGTGCATCAGGCCCGGTAGCACTCTCAGCGATCCCGGGATAAACCCGCGTCCGGAGCATTAGAATCACAGAGTCACACAGTGTGGCAGCGTCCACGCCACCACTCCCGCCTGCGAGAACGTGTAATCGGTACATACGTCCCCGTGGCTACTCTGGGCTCCGATCCAGTCCCGAGATACAGACAGGGTCCTCAACGCCGTCCCGCCGGCTAGCGTGAGCTCCAACCCGTCCCTTCGGCCAGTCTGTGCTCGGGCCGCGACCTCTGCCGCTGGGAGCTCTGGTTTACTGGCGCGATTCCACGGCGCTTGCGATGCTATTTCATGGTCGTCACAATTTCCCGCCGGGGTTAAACCGTCGCCGGGATCGTTTTCGGGATAAACCTGCAGCGGGTGCTTTCCCGGGACAATCTGGTGCTGGGCGCATGGCCGGGATATCGGGCACCCGGAATGCCCGCGGCATCGACCCGCGGCGGTGCGGATATTAGCCGTGGTGCTGCCCGAGCGGCGTAGCGTCCCGCCGGTCAGTCTGATCTGAAACCCCGTCCCGCCGGTCAGTCTGATCTGAAACCCCGGCCCGCCGGTCAGTCTGATCAGAAACCCCGTCCCGCCGGTCAGTCTGATCGGAAACACGTCCCGCCGGTCAGTCTGATCTGAAACCCCGTCCCGCCGGTCAGTCTGATCAGAAACCCCGTCCCGCCGGTCAGTCTGGTCTGAAACCCCGTCCCGCCGGTCAGTCTGATCTGAAACCCCGTCCCGCCGGTCAGTCTGATCTGAAACCCCGTCCCGCCGGTCAGTCTGGTCTGAAACCCCGTCCCGCCGGTCAGTCTGATCTGAAACCCCGTCCCGCCGGTCAGTCTGATCTCAAATCCCGTCCCGCCGGCCAGTCTGGCCGTCCCGGCCGCTGAAGGCTCCGGATACTTTGGCACAACTTGCTCACACCGACAAACCTGCCGGGATTGTTTCCAGGATAAATCGCCAGCGGGAGTTTTCCCGGAATAAGCCGGTGCTGGGAGTAGGGTCCACCCGCCATATCCCCCTCTAAACCCCACGTATCCATGCACGTGTCCAACTGTTATGTGTTGAGATAGACCCAGCCTCAACTACCTCTGCTGGCAGCTTGTTCCATACACCTATCACCCATTGTGTGAAAACGCGGTACTCCTCATGTTATTATTAACCCCCCCTCCACCACCCCCCCCCCCCGACAAGAGCCTCGATGTGTCTACCCGATCTATTCCTCGCGATCAATTCCATGGACTTTACAATTTTCCGGTGGGTCACCGTGAGGTTGTGATTGACAATTCCTCCGCTCCTGCAGCGGCCGGACGATTCCCGGGTTAAACCAGCTCCCGGGATCAACCTGCGCTGGTTGTGCTCTGGGATAAACCGACGGCGGATTGGGTCCGGGATAAACCGGCGCCGGGTCTTCTCCCGTGTCCGGTTGGCGATGGTCCAGACCGCGGGTAGTCGATGGTCACACCAGAGTCAGGTGCTTCCCCTCTTCCGGGCCAACGTTTGTGCTCGCGTGTCCCTGGAGAGGCCTCCGTGAGCGCTGGTCGCCGAGAGAGGTCAATAGACAATAGACAATAGACAATAGGTGCAGGAGTAGGCCATTCGGCCCTTCGAGCCAGCACCGCCATTCAATGTGATCATGGCTGATCATCCCCGTTCCTGCCCTCTCCCCATATACACTGACTTAGCTATTTTTAAGAGCCCTATCCAACACTCCCTTGAAAGCATCCAGAGAACCTGCCTCCACCGCCCTCTGAGGCAGAGAATTCCACAGACTCACCACTCTCTGTGAGAAAAAGTGTATACTCGTCTCCGTTCTAAATGGCTTACTCCTTATTCTTAAACTGTGGCCCCTAGTTCTGGACTCCCCCAACATGTTGAGGGAACATGTTTCCTGCCTCTAGCGTGTCCAAGCCCTTAACAATCTTGTGTTAAAGAAGGAACTGCAGATGCTGGAGAATCGAGGGTTACACAAAAAGCTAGAGAAACTCAGCGGGTGCAGCAGCATCTAAGGAGCGAAGGAGATAGGCGACGTTTCGGGTCGAGACCCTTCTTCAGACTGGCCAGTCTGAAGAAGGGTCTCGACCCGAAACGTCGCCTATCTCCTTAACAATCTTATATGTTTCAATGAGATCCCCTCTCATCTTTCTAAACTCCAGAGTGTACAAGCCCAGCTGCTCCATTCTCTCAGCATATGACAGTCCTTCCATCCCGGGAATTAACCTTGTAAACCTACGCTGCACTCCCTCAATAACAATAGAGAATGTCCTTACTCAAATTAGGGGACCAAAACTGCACACAATACTCCAGGTATGGTCCCACTAGGGCTCTGTACAACTACAGAAGGTCCTCTTTTCTCCTCTATTCGATTCCTTTGTCATAAAGGCCAACATGCCATTCGCTTTCTTCACTGCCTGCTGTACCTGCATGCTTGCTTTCATAAACTGATGAACAAGGACCTACAGATCCCGTTGTACTTCCCCTTTTCCCAACTTGACGCCATTTAGATACTAATCTGCCTTCCTGTTTTTGCTACCAAAGTGGATAACCTCACATTTATCCGCATTAAACTTCATCTGCCATGCATCTGCCCACTCCCCCAACCTGTCCAAGTCACCCTGCATTCTCATAGCATCCTCCTCACAGTTCACACTGCCATCCAGCTTTGTGTCATCTCTGCAAATTTGCTAATGTTACTTTGAATTCCTTCGTCCAAATGGTCCCGTGTATAATTGATAACGTTGGCGATATATTAATTTGATGACTATTTGTAAACTGCCAAATAGGCAGCCTTTGTTCGTGCTAATACTTTGTATGTTTGTTTTCTGAATAAAAGTACTTGGGGTCAATAAACACCGACGTCTGTACAACAAACCCCTGAGATACACGCGCACCGACCCGAGTCCCGGTTCAGCCGTTACGGGAGCGGCGCTGCAGGTGTTGCCCCGGTGCAGCCGGTCACGGCTCCCGGCACCGCTGGTCGCCCCCCTCCCCCCCGTGTCACCAGTGTTACCGGCAGAACTCGCCGATCTAGTTGCCGAGGGGTGGGTTTCCGGTTCCTGGTGTCTGGTCGCCTGGGGGTCGTGCGGGTGTCTGACGATCTGGCTCCGTGCCCAGCAGCAACGATCCAACCAGGACATCTTCAGCCCTACGTCTACACGTAGGGTGTCCAAAGATGAGGATGGTGGGTGTGGAGTGCAGCCAGAAGGCAAGGAGCAGCCCCTTTAGATACTGGAACAGGGGCTGCAACCTCACACACTCCATGTAGACGTGGAACACAGACTCTTCCAGCCCGCAAACGTGGCCGGCGGCTGGCGAGTGTGTGAACCGCGAGAGAAACAGGTTACAGGGGACACCTCGGTGCAGTAGCCTCCATCCCCAGATCCCCGCCACTTTGTGTCCGTGCGGTGGACGAGGGCGAGGAGGTGCGGGTTGTGGTGGAGGAACCCGTACAGGAGACGCCTCCCTGCGTCTCGGAGGGAGATGAAGGGTGTGGAGGAAAGGCGTCTCGGCTCAGTGCAGTTTGTGTGGCTGGTGGACAATCCATCGGGTCCGAGCGCCGGGAGCATCAATGATCGCAGACCCCGTTCAGCCCTACCGAGGGCGGCGCTGCACGTCCTGCCCCGGTGCAGTCGGTTCCGACTCGCGGCACCGCCGCCCCCCCCCCCCCCCCCCACCCCATCCCCCGTATCGCCAGTCACAACCGCTGATGTCACCGGTCGCGGCTCCTGGTAGCCCCGGTACCACCGTTCACGGCCCCCTTTGCACCCGGGTCGCGGTCCCCGGTCAATTGTCGGTCTCGGCTGCCAACGGCGGGCCGTTCTCCGTACCCGGGCCCCCGCCCTGAGTGTGCAGCAGCCGGTGGTATCTGCCACCCCGCGCCTCCAGCTCCAGCTCCAGGCGCGGCCCCTCCTCCACCACCGCGCCCATCTCCAGCACCACCACCCGGTCGGCCCACTCCATCGTACTCTGTCGGTGCGTGATCACCAGTACGGCGCCATCCCGGTCCCCGCGGAACACCGACTCGTCAACCCGCGGGATATTGGAACAGGGGCTGTAACCCCTGTCAACCCGCGGGAATGGGAGCAAGCGGGGAGGGAGCAGGGAGGAACAGGAATAGTGACTCTACCTAGTGTCACTGTACACATGGTGACTGTCTCACGGGAGTGACTGTACTCACGGGGAGTGTCTGTACACACGGTGACTGTACTCACTGTCACTGTACACGCCGTGACTGTACTCACTGTCACTGTACATACCGTGACTGTACACACGGTGACTGTACTCACTGTCACTGTACACACGGTGACTGTACTCACTGTCATTGTACACACGGTGACTGTACTCACTGTCACTGTACACACCGTGACTGTACAGACGGTGACTGTACTCACTGTCACTGTACTCACTGTCTCTGTACACACGGTGACTGTACTCACTGTCACTGTACACACGGTGACTGTACTCACTGTCACTGTACACACGGTGACTGCACTTACTGTCACTGTACACACTGTCACTGTGCACACCGTGACTGTACTCACTGTCACTGTACACACGTTGACTGTACTCGCTGTCACTGTACAGATGGTGGCTGTACTCACGGGGAGTGACTGTACACATGGCGACTGTACTCATGGAGGGGAGGGGTGTGTGACTGTACTCGTGCAAGAGGGGGGGGGGGGGGCTACTGACCAGGTGTGCGGTTTCACTGTCCAGGCTGCTTGTCGA
Organism: Raja brachyura; assembly: GCA_963514005.1. The sequence continues at coordinate 21,995,557 of OY740805.1, read as the reverse complement.
AGGGGCTCGGGCGATGGCCATTCGCTGATTCTGCTCCCCGACAGATTCCCCCTCTTTTGCCCCACATCTGGCGAGAGACGGAGAGAGAGAGCGAGAGTGAGAGTGGGAAAGAGTGAGAGAGGTTAGAGTGCGGAACCGGTGGGGGGGGTGCGTGAGAGGGGATTGGTCCAGTGCATCCACCGCATAGTCGGGGGCGGGGCAGCACCAACGTGTCTAGATCTCTCCTCCCTCAATGGTCCCTCCCCCACTTGAGCCCCTTCCCTCCTTCCTCACTCACCCTGCCCCACTCTTTCTGCTCGTCAGCCCTGCACTCACCCTCTCCTCCCGTCTCCTCTTTCGCTTCCCCTACATTTGTCCAGTCCCTCCCTCACCTCCAGCTCGCCCACTCCCCATTGTCTCTGCTCCATCCGACTCTCCGCTGCTCACCCTCCTGCCCTCAACTATCCTCTGCCCACTCACGCCCACCCCTTCTCCGTCCTCAACACCCCTCTCCCATCTTCACCTCCCCCCCCTCTCCCCAATCCTTCTCCCCCAATACTCCACTCATTCACCATCTCCCCTCAAGCCCTCGCTCCCCTTACTAACTATATCTTTCCTCCAGAGATGCTGCGTGACCCGCTGAGTTACTCCAGCTTTTTGTGACTACCCACACTGACCTTTCTGCCCTGAGTCTCCTCCATTGATAGTGCCCCTCCCTCTCCCCCTTCACCCACCATGCCTTTCCCTCCCCTTCCCTTTACCTCCTCCTCTCTCACCCTCCCTTTCCGTCCTGCTCCCACTCCCACTCCCACTCCCTTTCGCTCCTGCTCCCCCTCCCATCTCCCCTCCCCCCATCTCCCCGCTCCCTTTCCCTCTCTCCACCCCTCTATCTCTCTAACCGGTGCTGTATCCGTCCTTCAGCGCGGTGATGAATCTGTGGGCGGCGACGCTCTGCGCTGCCTGGACGACGGCCGGGCTGGAGGCGGCCCCCACACTGTAGGCAATGTTGTTCCCCACGGGGCGATCGAACAGCTCCGGCTCCTGGCCCAACAGCACCACCTGCACAACAGCCAGCCGGGGAGATGCTCAGCCCACTGTCCCAGAGTGACCCCTCACTGGCCCAGTAACCCGCACCCCCCACTGGCCAGTGACCTCGCTCCACTGTCCCAGAGTGACCCCTCACTGGCCCAGTAACCCTCCCCACCACTGGCCAGTGACCTAGCTCCAATGTCCCACAGTGACACCCCACTGGCCAGTGACCTCGCTCCACTGTCCCAGAGTGACCCCTCACTGGCCCAGTAACCCTCCCCCGCACTGGCCAGTGACCTCGCTCCACTGTCCCAGAGTGACCCCTCACTGGCCCAGTAACCCGCCCCCCCACTGGCCAGTGACATCGCTTCAATGTCCCAGTGACCCCGCTACTGACCAGTGACCTCGCTCCACTGTCCCAGAGTGACCCCTCACTGGCTCAGTAACCCTCCCCCGCACTGGCCAGTGACCTCGCTCCACTGTCCCAGAGTGACCCCTCACTGGCCCAGGAACCCTCCCCCCACTGGCCAGTGACCTCGCTCCACTGTCCCAGAGTGACCCCTCACTGGCCCAGTAACCCGCCCCCCCACTGACCAGTGACCTCGCTCCACTGTCCCAGAGTGACCCCCAGTGGCTCAGTAACCCTCCCCCACTGGCCAGTGACCTCGCTCCACTGTCCCAGAGTGACCCCCCCACTGACCAGTGACCTCGCTCCACTGTCCCAGAGTGACCCCCCACTGACCAGTGACTTCGCTCCATTGTCCCAGAGTGACCCCTCACTGGCCCAGTGACCCGCCCCCACACTGGCCAGTGACCTCGCTCCGCTGTCCCAGAGTGATACACACTGGCCACTATCCACTGGCTACAGGGACTCCACAGCACTATCTTGTGACCTCCCACTGGCTAGATTGAACCCCAGTGACCCAGAGAGACTCCCCAACAGACCAGAGCCCCCACTGTCCCAGAGTAAACTGTCATTGGCCCAGTGTGACCCCAATGGCCAGAGGGACCCCCCATCATCCCATGACTGCCCCTGCCGCACATCCTCACTGGGCCCTCGCTGTCCCAGTGTGACCACCCCACATGATGTCCTGGTTTGGATACACCCCCCTTTCCTCTGACCCCGTCAGTTTCCTCACCGCACCCCCCCCATCTTTGTGCCCTGGTGTGAATCATCTCTCACTGCCCCCTGACCCTCACTGCCCTCTGACCTTCTGTGCCCTGACCCTCACTGCCCTCTGACCTTCTGTGCCCTGCCCCTCACTGCCCCTGACCTTCTGTGCTCTGACCCTCACTGTCCCCTGACCTTCTGTGCCCTAACCCTCACTGTCCCCTGACCTTCTGTGCCCTGACCCTCACTGCCCTCTGACCTTCTGTGCCCTGACCCTCACTGCCCCTGACCTTCTGTGCCCTGACCCTCACTGTCCCCTGACCTTCTGTGCCCTGACCCTCACTGCCCGCTGACCTTCTGTGCCCTGACCCTCACTGTCCCTGACATTCTGTGCCCTGACCCTCACTGTCCCCTGAACTTGCTGTGGTAGTACTGGTGTTCGTACTCCTCGATGGGCCGCCCGTCCAACAGGATGTGGCCGGACTGAGGCCAGAAAAAGCGCTGCAGGAAGCTGACGCAGGTGGTCTTCCCCATCCAGAGGGTCCCACCAGGGCCGTCACCTCCCCGGCCCGCACCTCGAACGACGCCCTGCAAACACACAACACCCCGACGCGTTACCGGTGAAACTTCACATCATCCCTACACCCCACTCACCCTAACCCTTCGCCCTGCTTCCTCCCAATCTCTGCTGGGGGGACGGGCGTCTGGTTGGCGGTGAGGGCGAAGGTTGCCGGGTGATTGCCGGGGTGACGGGTGTCTGGTTGCCTGGCGACGTGCGGGTGTCTGACGATGCTCACCAGCAACGAACCCCCACCCTCACTCACCTTGACGGCAGAGGGGTGGGTGCCCGGTTACCGGGGAGTTGGCGGGTGGGGCGGAACCGGTGTCCGGGGGTCTGGCTGGGGGGGGGTCTGTGTCTGTGCAGCCCCCCTCCCCCCACCAACTCACCTCGATGGCGGAGGTGAACTGCATCTGGTAGAGGATGAAGGAGACGCGGCCCCCACTGGTGACGCTGCCCTCGGCCACCAGCTGTCCCCCGTAGCACAGCACAGACACCTTCAGCAGCAGCCCCGACAGCTGCAGGAGGCAACAGCAGCACCGTGAGAGGCAGCACCGGGACACCAGGCCGGCCACCCGAAACCCGAGAGACATACACCTCACCCCATAACCTTCCCCACACCCTCTCAAAACACAGACTCACCCGTCACTCCAGAACTCCCCCTCACCCCGAGAATAACCCCTCACCCACCGACCTCCCCCTCACCCCCTAAAACACACGGAATCACCTCTCACCCCCGAACCCCCCCTCACCCCTAGAGAATGACCCCTCACCCCTAGCAAACTGACAATATCCTATTGAAAGGGAGTGGGTGTTTAAGCTGTCCGGCCATTTTATTATTTGCCAAAACATGCATCTCAATGATAGTAAACGTACTTTTCCACACACCACTCGTAAGTCTGGAGATTTTTTTAAATGATAAATTTAGCTTCAGAAGCGTTTTGTTTTTACATGTAAATACCGACTTCAGAACCATGGGCGATTTTAAAATTTCACAGCCAGATTTATCACTTTTGAAACTTTTTATATACCAAAAGAATCAAGAAAAAACACAAATAATGCCTTACTGTGCAGTGAGCAAACGCGATAATTCCCAATATTTTCAATCTCGATATCTGCACGGCCAATGTTCGCCAAGCACTTTAGCTGTTGTTGTCCCTTTAACTCTCGCTTCTCTTGACCTTCATTTCTCTTCAATTTTGGAATTCTGTAGGATAGATGTCACACACACACACACACACACACACACACACACACACACACACACACACACACACACACACACACACACACTCACACACACAGACACACACACACACACACACACACACACACACCCACACACACACACACACACACACACACACACACACACACACACACACACAGACTCACACAGAGACACACATACTCACACACACGCACTGACTCACACATAAACTCACACACATACTCACACACAGACACACAGACTCTCACACACACACTGACTCACACATAGACTCACACACACAGACTCATACTCGCACAGACTCACACACACACTGACTCACACATAGACTCACACACAGACTCACACACAGACACACAGACTCACACACACACACACTGACTCACACATAGACTCACACACACAGACTCATACTCACACCACCTCATACAGACTCACACAGACACACACTGACTCACACACTCACTGCCTCACACACACACACGCACACGCACACGCGGACACACACACGCAGGCTCGCTCGCAGTCACACAGACTCACTCACTCACACACAAACTCACACACAGTCACGCACTGTTGCACTCTGAAAACTGCAACGATTTTAAAAAACAAGACAGACAATTTGGCAAACACTTTTAACCAATCCATTTTCTGAAAACTTTTTAAAAGCCAAGGCAATTTGGTAAACACTTTAGAACCAATCCATTTTCTGAAAACTTTATGAAAGCCAAGGCAATTTGGTAAACACTTTACAACCAGTGCATTTTTTGCAAACACACACACACACTGACACACTCACACACACTCACGCACATTCGCACACACTCAGAACCAATACTAAAATGGCAAGTAACTTCAGAACGTGGTAAACATACAGTGTATAAATGGAATGATTCAAACGTTTAAAGCCTCCTGTAGAGGCTGCTGCGAAAAAAACAAACACACTCACCATAGACAGAGCAGTGTTAAAGAAGGAACTGCAGATGCTGGAGAATCGAGGGTTACACAAAAAGCTGGAGAAACTCAGCGGGTGCAGCAGCATCTAAGGGGCGAAGGAGATAGGCGACGTTTCGGGTCGAGACCCTTCTTCAGACTCTCTTGAATTATTCAACGACGTCTTCGTCAAAGATCTCTGTCAAGGCAAAAGGTGGTGGCACTTAACATGTGTTTTATGCTTTGGACAAAATGCAGCAGATTTGTTTTGATTGGGATCAACATTTTCTAAAGTTTACTATAGAAATCGGGTCTAGTTAGATATTGGGTCGCTTCTCAGTCATGTGATGGGGCTTTCAATCCTGTCCCTCTATCCACAACTTGAGCCGATATTCTTAACCGTGAAGAAAGACAGTACTGCAGCAACTCAGCGGGTCAGGCAGCATGTGTGGAGGGAATGGACAGGAAGCGCTTTGGGTTTGTTCCCGACCGAAAACATCATCTGCCCAATCCTGCCGCGCATGCAGGATGACCCGCTGAGTTCCTCCAGCACTTTGTTTTTAGCTTAAGATTCCAACATCAGCTGTTTCATATCTTCAAGGAGCAGAATAAGGCCATCTAGTTTACTCTGCCATTCAATCATGGCTAATCTAACTTACCCTCTCAACCCCATTCTCCTGCATTCTCCCCATAACACATGGCATCCTTACTAATCAAGAATCTGTCAATCTCCTCCTTAAAAACACGCACTGATGGCCTCCATAGACATCTATGACAATGAATTCCACAGAATCACCACCCTCTGACTAAATAAATTCCTCCTCATCTTTTTACAGGTATGTCCTTTTATTCCGAGGCTGTGTCCTCTGGTCCAAGGCTCTCCCACTAGTGGAAACAACCTCTCCACATTTACTTTATCCACACCTTTCACTGTTCAAACTATTCAACACAGTTTAGTGTGTCTTTGTAACCATCACTCAGTGCCACAGTTAGACTACATGCAATGAAAATTGCAAGGACATGACTGCACTCAGAATGCACTCACTATATCTGCCGTCCCTGGAACCATCGGAGCATTTTCGGGTTGTTTGATTATTCTGTGTCTCGTTCCCTGTGCTGACTGTGTTCCTTATCTCAGTTGGTGAAATGATTAAGCTTTTGTTCCTGTATTAGATCAGTATTCGCATGTAAAAAATGGGTCGCGTCTGAGATTTAATCAGAGTTTGCACTTAGATTTAAAATTTAGATGTAAGTTTTATATAGTTCTCTTCAATCCCTGTGACATTTACCGTTACAACCGATAAGTCATTGTTGTTGTCAGTTTGCACAAAGTGTATAACAATATGGTTAATAATGATGACCGATGGTCAGCACATTGGGTAAGAGTGAAGTGTGTTTAACTGGCATATGCAACAGTAGTGGAACAAGTGAACTTCCTGCTTGCTGCAGCTTTGCCGGCATATTAAAAGCAAGAACACATCAGATAAAAATATCATAAAATATGAGTTATTCCACGTCACCAAGACAATGGTTGTACAAGATGGTTGGATCATTGAGCAGGATACGACGGTCAGTGGCGATGGTCTCTCATCATGGGGACTGTACCGTGTTTGGGTTCTTTTCTGGAATACAGCTCCCTTGGTATCCAATTCCCCTCACCCTGATTCAAATGCCGAGGAAGATGAATGGATGTTCCATTGTAGACACTAAATATAAGAGTAACTAACTGGGACAGGGAGCATCTCTGGATAGAAGGGATGGGTGACGTTTCGGTTCGAGTTTGACCTAGAAGGCGTGGGAAAAAAAATGGAGCAGCAGTGGCAGAGGAGGAGGACTATAAAATATAAAGGGATTGGACGTTTCGAATCAAATCCACCTGTAATATATTAAGTTTCGATAGCCCTTGCTTTCTCTCTTCATCCCCTCCCCATTACATTCTCCCACCTGTCCTGCTGTCTCCGCCTACATTCTATCTTTGTCCCGCCCCCTCCCCTGACATCAGTCTTGAGAAGAGTCTCGATCCGAAACGTCACCCATTCCTTCTCTCCTGAGATGCTGCCTCACCCGCTGAGTTACTCCAGCATTTTGGGTCTACCTTCCATTTTCTTCAGCATCTGCAGTCCTTGCTTACATACCTTATGCAATATTATTAACTCTGTTTAATTAAGACATGAATTCGATATATATTTAATGAACTTCATCGACTGGATAATTTGCTGAAACAGTAATCAAATCAAATCAAATACGTTTATTTGTCATTGCACATCAACTGTACAACGAAATTTCATGTGCATCCCCTTCAATGGTAAACAATAAAAGACACAGGATAAAAAGATTAAAAAAAGAACAAAACACAATAACACAAACAACCATTTACTCTCACGTTTACATTTACTACACAATCAATGCATAAAATAAGTAATAGATAATAAAAAATGCACATTATATTGCACATTCTAGCAGACAAAGTTTTATTTGCACCCGAATTGTGTAGTGTTGCCCGTAGTGTTATCTGTTTGAGTTAAGTTCTCTAATGGCACGTGGATAGAAACTGTTAGTTAGTCTGCAAGTGCGGGCCTTCAAAGACTCGTATCGCCTTCCAGAGGGCAGCAGAGTGAAAAGGTGGTTGGCAGGATGGGATGAGTCCTGTGTGATGTTTGTCGCCCGGCGTAAACATCGGGCCTTGTAAATGTCTTCCAGGGAGGGTAGTTGAGCGTTTGTGATGCTCTGTGCTGTTTTAATAACCATCTGTAGTGCCTTCCTTCCAGCCACAGTGCAGCTAGCAAACCACACCAGGATGCCATAGGAGAGGATGCTTTCCACGGCGCACCGGTAGAAGGACAGCAGCAGCTGCTGTGAGACGTTTGCTCTCCGCAGATTCCTCAGGAAATATAGCCGCTGCTGTGACTTCTTTATGTGAGTGATGGTGTTCACTGTCCATGTAACGTCCTGGGAGATGTATGTGCCCAGAAACTTAAAGTCAGTGACTCTCTCCACCATGTCTCCTTTGATGTAAAGAGGACCAGGTTCTTCTCTCCTCCTCCTGAAGTCAATAACCAGTTCTTTTGTTTTGGTTGAGTTGAGTGCCAGGTTATTGTTAGTGCACCAGACAGTCAGTTTTTGGACTTCATCTCTGCAGGCTGACTCGTCGTTGTTATTTATCAGCCCCACCACAGTCGAGTCATCTGCAAACTTAATGATCCGTTTGTGCTGTGTGTCGGTGTGCAGTCATGAGTGTAGATTGTGTAGATAATAGGACTCAGCACACAGCCTTGTGGCGCCCCTGTGCTGAGCGTCAGGACTGGGGAGTGATTGGACCCCATCCTGACAGTCTGTGGGCGATCTGTTAAGAAGTCCTTGATCCATCTGCATGTATTGGCATTTACACCCAGGTCAAACAGTTTGTCCACCATTCTGTCACCAACATGTACACGAATCCAATAGAAAGATGGTTTTCATTTGAATTATGCGCCTTGCTGCCTCTAATACCGTAAGCTACAAATAAATCCCAAACTTCTTGGACTGTACAACTTGCTTTTAGTTTCCGTCTTTCAAATATTCCTATGCGCAGTTTGAAATTACAGCATTTCCTGCATTGCAAATTGTGGCTACATTTCAAAATATGAGATGTGAGGACATGAATGATCGGGTAAAGGGGGGAGGGGTGGAGGAAGGGAATGGAGGAGAAAGGAAGGAGGGTGTAGATGAAAAATGGATGAGGGAGGGGAGGGGTGGGTAGGAGAATGACAGAAGTGGGGAAAGGGTGGAGTGAGAGGCAGAGATGGAGCGGAGAGGGGGAGAGGGGGTGGGGGTGGTGGTGGGGGGGGGGGGGGGGGTGGGGGTGGGGAGAGGGGTGAGCTGGTGGATGGAGAGGGTTGTGAGAGAGGGGGAAGAGAGAGGAGGCGGTGTGAGGCAGAGAGAGAGGAGGGAGAGCGGGAAGAGATAGAATGGGTGAAGACATGCAAGCAGGTTCTTAGTTGCACGCACTGCATCTTGATTATGAACGATTCTCCCTTGTGTGATCACGTCAAACGCCTTGCTGAAGTCCACGAAGACCAATCTGACGGACATTATTAACGTGATTAACATATCCGAGGTGTGGTGAAAGTGTGATGGAAGTGGCAGGTTTGTTCATCACAGCCACTTCCAAAGCAGCTGCGCCCATCACAGGCATGGACCCCCAACATTAAGGACTCTAACAATGAAGAAACAGTGTCGATCAATTTCGAGAAGCAAATGCTTTAAATGGTTCAAAACAGTTTTATTCAAGCAAAACAAATATTAAATAATTGAAATATAATTTTGTTTCAATATTTTCTTCCTTTAATCGAGATGGTCGGCGTCTGGAGAAGGGTCCCGAACCGAGTCGTCGCCCATTCGTTCCTTCCACAGATGCAGCCTGATCCTCTGAGTTACTCCAGCACTTTGTCCTCAGCCGAGTAAAGCAAGGACAACGTTCCCTGGTCGAATGCAATCCACCGACTGTCCCATACGCGAACTGGAGGACTCTCCCCACGTCCTGGCGAGCGGCAGCGGCAAGAGGCCGTGTACTTTTGTATCTTGGGCCGAGTATGCAGCTATGTTCTTGTGTTATTATTATCAAGCAGACCCTTGAATACATTCAATTCAATTAAATGCAATGCAATTAAATTAAATTAAATTCAATTCAATTCAGAGTACTCATCTCAAAGGGTCGTAGGATTTCGGATAGCGTTTTTCAGGTTGGGTTTAAGCCAACAACCTTTATTCACCCGACGCAAACATTGCTACCAAATTGCTTCCACAGAGGCTGCCTGGCCTGCCGGTAGAGGAACTTTATGTTTGGTTCAACTTTCACAGTCCCCTCTATCGATTGTAATTGCATGGCTCCTCTGAATATCAAAGGGTTAATTTCTCTCTGGCACTCGCGTTTAACCGAGAAGAAAAAAGCAAGCTGCGGCTGGTTGGGAGTGCTGGGAAAGGGACCTTAGCACCGACAAAGAGGCATCAGGGAGCAAAAGGAGCAACGGGTGTTTTTATACAGACCGAGAGATAGAGAGTGCAACATAGGAACTGGCCGTTCGGTGCCGTGTGGGTACCCGGCATGATGCCGTTCAACTTATTGCCTCTTACACGTGATCCATATCCCTCTCTACCCTGTTCATTCAAATGCCGAGCTAAAGGTCTCCTAAATGCCAATATACGGTCCATCAGCACGAAAGCGAGGTACGTGGGTTTGATGATGAAACTAGCTAGAAATTGAATCCCGTTCTTTATCTCCTCTCTGAACTTGCTTTGGGTCATTGCATAGATACAGGTGTTGACACAGCAGCTGACCCGAGAGAGTAGGAGTCCCATTTCATTAGTAATGTGCGAGGGGCTTATGAGGTCCGTCCCCACGTAATTGATTGTGGTTCGTGTGTAGATCCAAGCCACCGTTGGCACCGTCCAGAGTAATATGGCGGAGCCGGACACGGTGAAAAGTAAAACTATGGACTTGCGCCGGTTCTCCGCCTCGCTGTCTTTGCATTCCAACGACTTCAGGCGCCGGCGGACCCTGCTGGCCGCTACTATGTTCCGGACCATCAGCCCGTTCATGATTAGCATGACGCCGAAAGGGAGTAAGGGGAGAGAGATGCTACACTGCCAGGTGAAAGCCGCCCACCACATGGGGGTGAAGTAGGCAGGTTTCGGCCGGCAAACCCAGTTCACATTGTCTGACGTGAAACGCGGCTAGTACATGAATTGAAAGGTGATGTAGTTTAAGCAGCTCAACGCGCACAAGGACACAATTACCACGGTGGCCGTCCTATCCGTGCAACAGGCGAGTCTCAGCTTCGGGCAACATATGCTGACAAATCGGTCAATGGTGAAGGACAAGGTTAACCAGACGGAGTAGTCCACGCTGGAGATCCGCAAGTGTACGTATGAAGGACAAACTGCGCTGAGGGAGAGGAAGGAGTCCGGGGTGTAGTAGCTGTAGATGCCTTGCACCAGCACATGAAGAATGACCACCAGCAGGTCCGCCGTTGCCATCGCCACCATGTAGCGGGTGATTCCTTTCGTGAGACCGCACTTTCCCCGCAACAGAATAGCAGCTGTCAGCACATTCGCTGGATGAAGGACAAAGCACAAATCATTAGTGTACCTGCCGCCTTGTATAAGAGAAGGAAAGAGATTGCATATTTATAAAGTATTTAGACCCCTTCGCTTTTCCCACACTTTGTTACGTTACAGCCGTATTCTAAAATGGATTACATTCATTTGTTTTGATCATCAATCTATACACAATACCCAATAATAAAAATGCAAAAACAGGTGTTAAAAAGTAATAACTGAAATATCACATTTCAATAAGTATTCAGAACCTTTGCTATTGATCCGATGATTGAGCCTTGGCGCATCCCATTTCCATTGATTAACCTTGAGATGTTTCTACAACTTTATTGGATTCCATCAGTGGTAAATTAAATTGATTGTACATGATTTGGAAAGGCACACATCTGTCTATATAAGGTCCCACAGTTGACAATGTTTGTCAGAGGAAAAACCAAGCCATAGAGACGAAGGATTTGTCCGTAGACCTCCGAGAAAGGATTGTCGAGCCACTGATTACTGGTTCATCGTCACTGAGCAATCGGGGGAGAAGTGCCTTGGTCAGGGAGGTGACCAAGAACCAGATGGCCTCTCTGACTGAGCGCCAGAGTTCCTCTATGGAGATTGGAGAAACTTGCAGAAGGACAAATATATTTGCAGCACTCCACCAATCCAGCCGTTATGGTAGAGTGGCCTGACGGAACCCACTCCTCAGTAAAAGGCACATGCCAGTCGGCTTGGAGTTTGCCAAAAGGCATGAGAAACACGATTATATGGTCAAATGAAATCATGATTGAACTCTTTGGCCTGTATGCCAAGTATCACGTCTGGGGGAAACCGGGCACCGCTCATCACCTGGCCAATACCATACCTACGGTGAAGCATGGTGGTGACAGTATCATGCTGTGGGGATGTTTTTCAGCGGCAGGAACTGGGAGACAAGTCAGGATCGAGGGAAAGATGAACGGAGCAACGTACAGGGAACATTCTGATTCCCTGTGTATTCTCTCCAGTGCAGTCACACACTTCTATAGAACTTTGACCAGAAATACAAACAAGAAATCCAGCTGTGTGTGTTGCGGAATCCTATCACAAAGTATCTGCATTTAAATTCTATGTCCACACTGTTGAAACCAAACATTTCGCACGACTACATTACCCCTTATATAACCGGGCTGCGGTTTTTAACGATCTTAGAACACCAACGGAATTCTGTTCCTCGAAACCCGCAGTGTCCTAACGCTCATTGTGTTTCTATATCCCAGCCTTGTAAATTTTCCAAAGTGTGCAAGGATACAGATTCAGGTGTCTTCTCCCACAATCAATATCATTCTCCAACAATAGTCCCATTATCGACAACAGTACCAGGGCCATTAATTTGAATCATTTGCGAAATTGCTAATCATGCCTCCTGCATTCGCATTTCGTTTGTCAATAGAATTCGCAAACAGCAGTGTCAACGCCGGTCCCTGCCGTACCCCGGTCATCTCAGACTTCCAGTCGCAAAAGACAAACCTCCACAATGGTCCTATGCTAAAAATCGAAGGAGGTGCGGCGGGAAAACGGTCAGACACCGAGAGGTGCGTGGGGTTCACTTTGGTTGACCGCCAATGTGAGTCAGGGTGAAAAAAGGCGCACGGATTGTTTGCATTTTGACCGAGTGATAAAACATAGAATAGCTGCAGCGCAGGAACAAGCCGTTCGGTTCACAATATCCGCGCCTAGCATGATGCCAAGTTAAACAAATCTTTTCTGTCCACACATGGTCCACATCCCTTCATTCCCTGTACATCCATGTGCCTATCCAAAAGACGCTCCAGCGCGTTCCACTCGTGTGGGAAAGAACTGCAGATGCTGGTTTAAATCGAAGATAGACACAAAATGCTGGAGTACTGAGTCCGAAGAAGGGTCTCGGCCCCAAACGTCACCCAGAGATGCTGCCTGTACGCTGAGTTATTCCAGCATTTTCTTTCTATCCTTCTAAACAATCCTATCTGGGTCTCTAATAATTGGGACATGCTGCCCGGCCGCTGAGTTCCTACAGCACCTCGTTTATGTGGTTTACGCAGAAGATCAAGCTGCTGTCCGTGATGCGGAGGCACATGCTTTATCCAGATTCCCGGGTATCCAGATTTCGTAATTCAGTCTCCTGTTCAACGAAATCGCGACAGCCGGAACTGGGGCACAGATTAGAGACACAAGGATCGATAGAGGCTGGAGTCTTGAGCAAAACATTATGTGCTGGACGAACTGAACGAGGCGGGCAACATCTGTGGAGGGGATTGATTGTGATGTCGGATCGAGGGCTTCCAAACTCAGGTGAACTTCGGTGAGTGAAATAGAGAAAACCGGTAGGCGGCAGAGCATAGTGCCTGATTAGACAGAGAATTCCGTACGGTCGGATAAATAAATCTCCCCTAAATTCAAAGTAAAGCGAGTATGTGTACAGTATGTGTACAGTATGAGTGGGGGAGTCAAACAAAGAGCAGAAAGTCGCAAAAAAAGATGCTAGAAAAGCAAGAAACAGAAGGACAGGTTCGAAGCCACACAGTGGAAGACAAACAGGCTGGTGGAGACTATGCAACAGAGGCCCTCTATGAGGGATTAAAAAGCATAAGTGTACAAATCAGCAACTTGAGAAGAGAAGTAAAAGCGGACTTCACATCATTCAAACACGATTTCAAGCAGGATATGAGAGATGAGCTGGCCAAACTTAAACATGAAATGAATCTTCAGATGACACCAAATGCGCAAGCAATACTAGACCAAAAAACCCCGGAAGAAGCCGCCACCCGAATAGAGGAGCTGGAGACATGGAGTATCGCTGCAAACACCATACTCCAAGAAACACTGAAAGACCAGAAGTTACTTGCCGACAAATTGAACGACCTGGAGTCCAGATCCCGGAGAAATAATCTGCGGATATACGGTTTGCTGGAGGGTGCGGAAGGTAGCTAGCTACCTCAGTTTTGCGGAGAATCAGCTCAGAAGTGAAATGTCAATCCCTGCAATGACAGATTTACAGATTCAACGAGAAACCAAGCCCCAGCTCCCTTCCGAGATCCCTAATTGTCCACTTTCTCCAATTTAAAGTTAAAGAGATGGTTCTCAAACAGGCATGGCAAAAGAAGATCCAACTTGGAGAACGAATGCTGTCGTTTGACCATGACTATACTACCGCTGTAGTACAATAACGTAAGGCATACAAACATATTAAAAGTTTCCTAAAAGAGGAAGGAATCCGCTTTCAGACACCATTTACCAAGAGACGTATTCACTGGGAGAGCGGATACCAAACCTCCAACAATGCAGGGGAAGCCGTGCGAGAGCTACAACGGAGAGGCTATAAAGTGGAAGAGCTGCGGGGAGACACGGACATTCCGCCACTGCGTGAACAACTCCGCCAAACGGCGCGGTGGCAGGTCATCGAGAGACACAGAGAATCAGAGACTCTGCAGAGAAGTGCAATGATGCAATGTCAAGGACTTCAGTTGATGTCTCTAAATGTTAATGGTTTGAGTAACCCGATGAAGAGGGCTAAAGTCATGACTAAATTGAAAAAAGTGAAGATGCATATCATTTTCTTATAAAAAAAAACAATTTATCGCGACAAGAGCATGAGAAGCTGAAAAAATTTGGATATAAAAATATATATTATAGCTCACATACTTGTAGTTATAAAAGAGGAGTGGCAATCTTGTAATCAAACTCAGTTAAATTCTTATATCAAATATTAGAAAGAGTTGGCTTTACCGAAGATTCAATTCAAGTTATTAAAGCAATTTACCAGCAACCAACTGCAAGAGTAAAGGTGAATGGATCCTTAACTGAGAGATTTGTGTTAGGAAGAGGAACGACACAGGGATATTGTCTTAGCTCTGCCCTGTTTGCTATATATATTGAAACATTGGCTTAAGCGATTCGTCAAGATTGGGAACTGAGGGGAGTAACTATATGAGACAGATACATAATATTGGCTTTTCGCAGATGATGCAATGATGTATCTCACGGAAGTAAACACCTCATTCCCAAGGATGATGGGGATCATAGAGACATTTAATTTTTATGCAGGATATAAAGTGAATGTTTCAAAAACTCAAATCCTCCTATTTATTTGTCCTCCTCCAGAAGAAATTAAAGAAAAGTATAATATTAAATGAGATTCAAAATCAATCAAATACCTAGGGACACATTTAACCAAAAAATATCAATGTTGTATGGGGCCAATTATGATCACATCAACCAAAACATAAGAACGCTTATAGAAAGATGGTCCACCTACCCATTGGATTTTAGTAGCAAGATAAATGTGGTGAAAATGAATATTTTGCCAAGGCTATTGTACTTGTTTCAATCTCTGCCAATAGAGGTACCATTAAAACAATTCATGGAATGGGATAAATTAATATCTAGATTTATTTGGGGAGGAAAGACGGCCAGAATTCGATACACTACACTCCAGTTGCCAAAGGACAAAGGTGGAATGGTACTTCCAAATTTTAGGATATATTTCTATGCAGCCCAACTTCGACCACTAATTAATTGGTGTGAGGACAGCTATATAGCTAGGTGGAAAGAGATTGAGACATATATCCCTGACTTCCACATCCGAACACTCTTGTGAGAAAAAGCGCTTCCTGGACATATCAGGAGTATAATCGATCCAATAACGGTATTTACTTTAGAAACCTGGTTCACTCTTACCAGACAACTTAAACTGAATAAACGACAACAACTTTTAACATGGATAGCATTAAGGTGACAGAAGTGATAATTAATGCGTATCATCAAAAAGCATTAAGGATTATTTCTAAACTTTATCATAGTTTAATGGAATGTCTAGATAAAACTACATTTTATGTAAAATTTAAGTGGGAAAAGGAATTGAACGTCACAAACTCAGAACAAGAATGGCATCATATGTGTGTAACACTACAGACATCCACTAATTCACAAAAATGGAGAGAATTTAACTGGAAAATGTTGATTCGTTTCTTTATTATGCCTAATATAAAAAGCAAGCAAATTCTAAGGCAGCAAACCTGCTGGAAGCAACGTGGTCAAACAGACGCAAATCATGCACATATCTTCCGATGTTGCCCAAAAATAGAACCATTTTGGGACAGAGTGAATTCAGAATTAAAGGAGGTATTAGGATATATAGTCGCCAAGAAGTGTTCGATTTTATACCTGGTATAACTACAGTGGTGTTGAAGGAAGATCGTTACTTGGTTAAAATCCTACCCACAGCTGGCAGAAAAGCCATTACAAGAAACTGGCTTGCAGGGGACACACCCAGACTTAGACAATGGTTAGACATGGTACAGGTAATGTTTGTCATGGAGAAAATGACATATTCTCTAAGAGTGAACAGAACAGAAAATGGGAAAAATGGATTAGGTATAAAAATAAAGACAGCAACACTGTATAATTTTATTGACAATAATGTAAGTTCTTGGAAAATGTTTTAATAAGAAAATAGTTCTGTATACTGCATCATTAATTGTAAACTGAACCCGCCGCTACACTGTTGTCCAATTCACTGCATTGTTGTATGTTTCATTGTTATATTTGTGTTTTATTTGTGTATACATAAATCTAATAAAGACGAAAGTGAAAAAAAAAAAGAAATAGAGAAAACAGACATCAAAATCAAATTCTATCTCACGGCTCACTGCATCGTCTGTTTCATTGGGTTAATAATAAAACGAGTCATAATCTTAATCCCGTTCTTCAGCTGCTTTCTAAACCTTCTTTGGGTCATTGCATTGATACAGGTGTCCGCGCAGCAGCTGACCGCGCCAACGACATTGACGGTGACCCGAGTGCAGATCAAAGTTACCGTTGCCGTCGCCCAGAGTAATATGGATGTGCCGGACACGGTGAAGAGTAAAACGATGGCATTGCGCCGATTCTCCGCCTCGCTGTCCTGTCCTTCCAGTGAGTTCAGGCGCCGGCGGACTCTGCTGGCTGCTACGATGTTCCGGACCGTTAGCCCGTTCAGAAGTATGATAAGACCAATGGGGAGTAAAGAGAGAGAGACGTTACAGAGCCAGGTGAAAGCCACCCAGCCGATGGAACTGAAATACACGGCTTTGGGCCGGCATCCCCAGTTCACATTGTCCATGGTGAAACGCGCCTCGTACATGAAGTGAAAGGGGATGTACTTTAAACAGCTCAATGCGCACAAGGATACAATGACAACGCCGGACGTCCTATCCGTGCAGTACGTGACTCTCAGCTTCGGGCAGCAAATGCTGACGAAACGATCAAAGGTGAAGGACACGGTTAGCCAGACGGAATAGTCCGGGATGGCGACCCGCAAGTGTATGTATGAAGAGCACACTGCGGTGAGGGACTGGAAGGAATGAGGGTTGTGATAAATGTAGATTTCCCTGAGCGACACGTGGAAGATGACCACCAGCAGGTCGGACACTGCCATCGCCACCATGTAGCGGGTGGTTCCTTTGGCGAGACCGCACTTTCCCCGGCACAGGATCGCAGCTGTCAGCACGTTCGCTGGGGGAAGAACAAAGTGGAGGGAAATAACTAATTAATGTCCCGTCATGTGCAACAGTGAGGAAAGAGCTTAGTTGGAGAGGAAACAATGCAGACAGTCGCATAAAATGTCGAACATTACAGCATATGAACACGCCTTTTACTGCACACAGTATTCGCGGCAAACCTGACGCCGTTAGGCTAATCTCATCTGGCTGCACATGAGACATGCCTCTCCATTCTCTTCACATATATATATATCTCTACCCAGAGGCCTCGTAAAGACACGAAGAACTGGAGTAACTCAGCGGGACAGGCAGCATCGCTGGAGAGAAGGAATGCGTGGCGTTCTTCACACAACAGATGTGACCCTTCTTCAGACAACAGCTGTCTATTTCTTATGAAGGAGAGTGTGAGATCAAGAAAGGGGAGGGAGGTGACGGAAATGGTCCAAGTAAATTTGAGTGCAGGATGGAAATTGGTGGTGAAGTTGATGAAGTCCATGAGTTCTGCATGGATGCAGGAGGTAGCACCGATGCGATCGTCAATGTAACGGAAATGGACTTCGGGGATAGGGCCAGTGTACGCCTGGAACGGGGACTGCTGAATGTACCCTACAAAGAGGCCGACATAGCTGTGGCTCATGCGGGTACCCATAGCTACGCCTTGGACTTGGAGGAAGTCGAAGGCAAAATTGAGGCTGGTGGGTGCCTGGAATACGCAGTAGAGGCAGATTATAACGTCACTTTGGAGATGTTTTCGGTTTGACACATGGGTAAGCAGGGGTAATGGATATGGATCCGGTGTGGGAGATTAGTTTAAATCGGCATCACGTCAGCATGGACATGGTAGGTTCCTTTGATGGACTGTTGTGTGTTCTTTGTTGTATGTTCTGTATTATATTATATTATTCATTTAGACTTCTGCCCTCTGTTCCTCGTACTCGGTGGTTCTTATGTGCTTTTCCCTGAAAACACAAGAGGTGTAATGTCTGTCCCTTTACCTCCATTCAGGGACCCCACAGTCCTTCCAGGTGAGACAGAGATTCACATGCACCTCTAACATGATCCCCTGCATCCGGAGTTCCCGCGATGTACCTTGGTCTTGTATATCGGCGAGACCAAGCATCGGCGACCGCTTTACTGAACACCCTCGTTGGTTCGGCGAACGTCTAATGGACTTTCCGGTTGCTAACTCCCCTTCCAATTCCCAAACTTTCCTTTTTGTCCCAGACCTCCTCCACCGCTACACTGAGGTCACACGCAAACTGGTCAGAGAGTCCTAGCTCGTGCCAAACCTGCCCATGCCGACGATAGTGCCCCATCTGAACTAGTCGCCCTTGCTCGCGTTTGGCCATATCCCTCTAAATCGTTTCTGTTCATGCACCTGTCGAAATATCTTTTAAATTATCTTTTAGTATTTGCCTCAATTACCTCCTCTAGCAACTCATTCAAGAAACCTACCACTCTCTATGTGAAAAGGTTGTCCCTCAGATCCATATTTAATATCCCCTCTCTCTGACCGGCTATGACCTTTGATTTTGATAACCCTAGCCTGGTTAAAGATTCTCAGCATCTAACATGTTTATTCCACTCCCTATTTTAGACATAACTACAAGATTGCCCTTCATCCTTCTGTGCTGCAATGAATACAGCCCTGGCCTGGCCAACCTCTCCAAATAGCTGAGGCGTTAAGTTCAGCTCACATCTTCGTAAATCATCTCCGAATTCTTTACTGTAGGAGGGTGGTCAGAACTGAACAGGATACTCCAAAAGTGATCTCATCACTGTAAAATAACATTCAAACATCTCTACTCAATCTGATGAAGGCCGCTGTGCATGAAAACTTCTTGTCCACTCTATCTTCTTGTGGCGCCACTTTCTAAGATCTAGTACCTGCACCCCTTGATCCCTCTGCAACACAACATATATTCGTCCAAATGTCACCCACACAATAAAGAGCTTTGAGTCCAGCATCGATCCCCGACTCACACCACTATCACAGGCCTGTAGTCCGGAAAACAACTTTCCACCATTACCCTCGGTTTCCTTTTCCATGATGCTAATTATCTATCCAGCCGGCTAGCTATCCATTACATTATATAAAATCTAACGTTTCAGAGTAGACTTCCACACATAACCTCATCAACATCCTTGCTGAAATTCAGAAAGATAACGTCCTCAGCTCAGTCCTCGTTACGCGATTTGGTTATATCTTCACAAAAATCAACAGGATTCGTGAAACACGGTTTCCCACGTAGAACACCACTTTGACCATTCCTAATCACCCTTATCTACCTGAATGCATACTGATCCCATCCCTCAGAATGCTTAGCTGTTACTTGCCTACCGCAGATGTTAGGTTAACCTGACCATTGTCTCCCGGCTTTTCCTTGCAGTACTTCTTAAATTACGATACATTAGCCATCTGTTCACGTACCCTTCCAATTTCCGAAGAATTTGTCTACCTTATTATAATGTGCATTGATTTTAATTGGAAATATTGTTCGATGCCAATGGTTATGTTTCAGTGCAGCAATATTGTTACATTGTTACAATATTATTGAAACAGAGAAAGTGCACATTAAATCAGTGCTGTTGGGAAATCGGGTCTACACCTTCAGCAAGATGCACCGGACACATGATGAAAGAGGCTTTGTGGTTTATGTCCTCTGATCGGAATAAAACGCTATGATGTATGATATGCCGTTCAGAGAGTCCGCTCTGGACGGAACTGGAAACACGGGGTAGTGCGTATTAGTGAGGGGAATATACAGAATAGCGGCGTGGTATTCGAACTCCAATATTCGGCTCACTGCCGCGACCGTTTAGTGGGTTTCTTAAAAAAATGAATAAGAATTTCCATCCCGTTCTTCAGCTCCTGTCTGTCTGTGCTTTGGGTCATTGCAGAGATACAAGTATTGGCGCAGGAGCTGACGCGAATGAGCAAACCCCCACCTCATTGGTGATGTTCGAGGGGCTTGTGAGATCCAAGCCCACAAAATTAATAGTAATTCGGGTGCATATGCAAATCATCGCTCCCGTCGTCCGTAGTAATATGGAGGTTGCCGACACAGTGAAGAGTAAGGCAATAGACTTACGCCGATTCTCCGTCTCAGTGTCCTTGCCATCGCGAAGTAGCTAATCATGCTTCCTACATTCGTATTTAGTTTGTGAATGGAAATCGCAAACAACAGTCTCAACCCCGATACCTGCCGTAACCCGCACGTCACAGACTTCCAGTGACAAAGCAGAAATCTCCATAATAATCATATCCCCTTCTCTCCCCCCCCCCCCCCCCCCCCACCCATCTTTCACCCAACTAACTATGACGCCAATTTTCCTTGTGGCGATGTATTCGCTGGGTCTCATCCTTAGAACCATTCTCCCATGTGGGACGTGTCAAATCCGAACAGACGCCTCCAATGAAGACATCCGAGGTGAGGTGGCAGGTTTATTTAGCGCTGTCACATCCAAAGCAGTTATCACCGTCCCAGGCATGTACATCCAACATTAACATCGGAAGGAAGTCCCAATCAGTATCACTAATCATGTGCTTCAAGCAACAAGAAAAAAATAAAGTTTTTTTCAAGATAAAGAAAATATCATTTAATTGCAATGTAAATTGTTTTTTATTATATTCTTCCTTTAGACGAGCTGGCCGAATAAAGAGACTGAAAACAGAAATGTCGCCTATTCATTGCCCCCGCAGATACACAGTGATCTGCCAGTTAGTACATCACTTTGCATTTGGCGAAATCATGAGGGTGATATCATCCCGCCGGCGCACGTAACAGCTGGTCCACGCTTGAACCAGTGGGTCCCACCTCCTCCGTACTGATCAGCTGTCGGAAGTCTCTTCAACGGCAGGAAGTCGCGTATCTTTTTAGCTTGGGGGTTACACAAAAAGCTGGAGAAACTCAGCGGGTGCAGCAGCATCTAAGGAGTGAAGGAGATAGGCGACGTTTCGGGTCGAGACCCTTCTTCAGTCTGAAGAAGGGTCTCGACCCGAAACGTCGCCTATCTCCTTCACTCCTTAGATGCTGCTGCACCCGCTGAGTTTCTCCAGCTTTTTGTGTAACCCTCGATTCTCCAGCATCTGCAGTTCCTTCTTTAAAACATTATATATTTTTAGCTTGACTATTCCTGTCATTGTGTTCTTTACCAGCAAGCATTGACAATCGAATACGGGATTCAATTCTAAAATGGGTAGTGGGGGTTTCGATTCAGTATTTTGAAGTTTGTTTTAAGCTACAACTTTTATTCACCCGATCATTTCGCTCCAGGCGTTCGCTGAATTACTCCAGGACTTTGTGTTTTACTCAATCATTATGGTAAACTACATTAAATTATTTCGAAAGACTGCTTGTGGCCAACACATCTTTTTGGATACGCACGTAGTCAGAACAGCGAAACAAAGGAGGCAAAATGCGGCGGGAAAACGGTCAGGTATCGAGAGGAGCCGTGGGATTCATATTGATGGTTACACAAAAAGCTGGAGAAACTCAGCGGGTGCAGCAGCATCTAAGCAGCGAAGGAGATAGGCGACGTTTCCGGTCGAGACCCTTCTTCCTTAGATGCTACTGCACCCGCTGAGTTTTTCTCCAGCTTTTTGTGTAACCCTCGATTCTCCAGTATCTGCAGTTCCTTCTTTAACGGATATATATTGATGACCGCCAAAGTGGGTCGGGCTGAAAAACGAAAACCGCACGGATTGTTTGCATTTATGACCGAGGGATAAAACAGAGAAGGCAACAGTGCAGGAATTGGGCGTTGGGTCCACAATATCCGCGCCGTGCATGATGCCAAGTTGAACCAATCTTTTCTATCTGCACATGGTCCGCATTCTTTCGTTCCCTGCACATCCATGTGCCATCATTTATGCCTCCATCACTCTCCCTGCCAGCGCGTTCCTGTCACCCACCACCATTTGTGTAAAAAGCCTGCTCCGCGGATCTGCTTTGACATTTCCCTCTCTCACTTTAAAGCTATATCATCTAGTCCTTGTGCAGGAAAGAACTACAGACGCTAGTTTAAATCGATGATAGACACACAAATCTGTAGTACCTATGGAAAGAAGGAATGGGTTGACAAAATGTGCCGGAAAGAACTGCAGACGCTGGTTTATATCTAAGATAGACACACAATACTGGAGTACTTAATCCGAAAGAATGTTCTCGACCCGAAACGTTACCCATTCCTTCTTTCCAGAGATGCTGCCTGGCCCACTGAGTTACTTAAACATTGTGTGCCTATCCTCTATCTAGACAACCATAGCCATGTCTCTGATAATTGGGGCATGTTGCCCGTTCCGCTGAGTTCCTGCAACACTTCGTCTATGTTCTGCAGATGACCAAGTTGTTATCCGTGATGAGGTGGCACACGCTTTATGCATATTCCCAGGTCAATGTTATTCGGTCTCCTGTTCAGCGAAACAGCTCCAGCCGGAACTGGGGCACAGAATAGAAACACAAGGATCTTGCGGAAACCATAACGTGTGCGACGAACTGAACGTGATAGGCAACATCTGCAGAGGGAACTGACATGTATTGTGTCGGATTGGGGGCTTCCACAGAATGGTGAACTACGGTGAGTGGAATAGAGAACATAGAGACGTCAAAATCAAATTCCTACTCACGGCTCACTGCATCGCCTGTTTCACGGGATTAATAATCACACGAGTTAGAATCTTAATTCCGTTCTTTAGCTGCTCTCTAAACTTACTTTGGGTCATTGCATAGATACAGGTGTTCGCGCAACAGCAGACCCGAATAAATAAGATCCCTACCTCGTTGGCGATCGTCGAGGGGCTGGTGAGATCAGCGCCAACAAAATTGATGGTGACCCGAGTGCAGATCATAGCTACCGTAGACGTTGTCCAGAGCAATATGGAGGTGCCGGACACGGTGAAGAGTAAAATGATGGCATTGCGCCGATTCTCCGTCTCGCTGTCCTTGCCTTCCAGTGACTTCAGGCGCCGGCGGACTCTGCTGGCTGCTACGATGTTCCGGACCGTCAGCCCGTTCAGAAGTATGATAAGACCAATGGGGAGTAAAGAGAGAGAGACGCTACAGAGCCAGGTGAACGCCACCCAGCCGATGGAAGTGAAATACTCGGCTTTGGGCCGGCATCCCCAGTTCACTTTGTCCGTGGTGTAACGTGGCTCGTACATGAAGTGAAAGGGGATGTACTTTAAACAGCTCAATGCGCACAAGGACACAATGACAACGCCGGCCGTCTTATCCGTGCAGTACGTGACTCTCAGCTTAGGGCAGCAAATGCTGACAAAACGATCAAAGGTGAAGGACACGGTTAACCAGACGCAATAGTCCAGGTTGGCGACCCGCAAGTGTATGTAGGAAGAGCACACTGTGCTGAGGGAAAGGAAGGAATGAGGGTTGTGATAAATGTAGATTTCCCTGAGCAACACGTGGGAGATGAGAACTAGCAAGGCGGACACTGCCATCGCCACCATGTAGCGGGTGGTTCCTTTGGTGAGACCGCACTTTCCCCGGCACAAGATCGCAGCCGTCAGCACGTTCGCTGGTGGAAGAACAAAGTGATGGGAAATAACTAATTAATGTTCCGTCCTGTGTAACAATGGGGAAATAGGATTAGTTGGAGAGGAAACAATGCAGACAGCCACATAATACGTAGAACATTACAGCATAGGCACACGCCTTTCACAGCACACTGTATCCGCGGGAAACTTGATGCCAAGTTAAGCTAACGTCTTCTGCCTGCACACGAGACACGGCTCTCCATTATCCACACACACACACACACACACACACACACACACATATATATATACATATATATATGTATACACACACACACACACACACACACACACACACACACACACACACACACACACACACACACACACACACACACACACACACACACACACGCAGAAGCCTTCTGAAGCCCACTATGGCATCTGCTTCCACCAACTACCCTGGCAGCGTGTTCCAGGCACCCAGCACGCTCCGTGTAAGCGAAAGCTTGCCATGTAAATGTGCTTTAAACTTTGCCACTCTCTCAAACGTTATGAACATTTATGGTGGCGGATGCCTAGAATGCGTTGCCAGGATTGGCGGTGGTAACGGATTAGAAAGTCAATTTGTAGAAGATTTCAGTTTGTCACATGGGTAAGCAGGAAGCATGAAAATATGGATCAGGTGTATGAGATTAGTTTAACTTGCCACCACGTCAGCTTGGACATTGTAAGCCGAATGTCCTGTTCCTATGCTGAACCGTTTCTTGTATGTCCTTTGATGTGTGTTCTGTGTTATATTTCATTGGCCATTTAGACTTTTGCCCTTCTGTTCCTGGGAGTCTGAGGTTCTTAAAGAGTCATGACATTGGGAGCTCTGAAGGCACAACATAGAATAGACCTTCCTGCTCTAGCAGCGCGGATGCTGTCATTAACACCACTTGTCTGGGTATTGGATACGCTGTCTTCGCTTATTGCCAAATGTCTCTCGGCATCAAGCGGAAGGGTGTTTACATTGCCAGGGCGGAGTTCTATCAGGCACAGGGATCAATCGGGTCAAAGTCCCGCATCAGGAGTCAGTCCGTTCCCCAGCGCCGTGGAACCCGACGGTCAGGAGCTTAAATGAAGGTGTCTTTGCCGAAGCAGGATAAATTAGCGAGATGCGCGCGAGGCCATTTTGCACAAAATGAATGAGACTAAGAGATGTAATCCAATTTTCCCTTCAAGGGCAGTTGAGAACGATCAGGTTCCTGTAAGGAAAGCGAAGCGAAGGCGAAAAGACACAGAGCTAAGGCGTCAGTGAGCCTGCGAATGAAAGTGGCAACAGAGAGAGAAGGAGCTGACAAAAACGATATCAGAATACTGATCACAAAGTCACTAAATCACAAAATCACAAAATCACAGCTGGAATAACACGGCGGGTCAGGCAACATCTCGGGAGAACATGGGAAGGTGACGATTCGCGTTGGGGCACTTCCAATACATGAGCGGGAGAGCAGCAGCAATCCCAGACGGGGAGCAGTGAGAGAGTCTCGCAGAACTGCCCTCGGGGATGTTTTTTGAATGTTGCATAGCTTGACGAAACTTCGTAGTGGAGTAGTGAAATGTGGAAACAACATACTGGAGATGCTGGATTATATTAAAAAAAAAGAAATAAGGTGCTGGAGCTACTCTGCGGGTCAACAGCATCTCTGGAGATCCATGTGTTCCAGAGCTTCTCCTGTCCCGCTGCGTTAGTCCCGCACAACTGGAATGTTTTTCTTGTAAATCAGCATCGGCAGTTCTTTGTTTCTGCATCGCAACACAGAGCGCGCGGTAACGTTGAGACACCGCAGACACACGTTGAACGATGCGCCCGGACTTACCAGGGATTCCAACCGCCGCCAGAATTGGATTAGAGATCTCCTTCACGTATAGAATCGGAGCCCGCCCCATTCCGTATGATCTCGGCAGCTCTCTGTGCTAACACGATGGAGCAAGGAGCGCGACTTCATTGCTCATTAATACTCGCGCCAACTCTCCAGAGCATTCACGGAGTGATGAAACAATGACGTTAGTCATCGACATTTGAACAAACATTTCCACGCAATTCCACACAGAGGGCTGTGGGGGCCATGTCAGTGGGGACTTTTAAGCCAGAGATAGGCCAATTTTTGATTAGAACGGGTGCCAGAGGTTATGGGGATAAGACAGGAAAATGGTATTAGGAGGCAAGATCAGCCATGATTCAATGGCTGAGGACTCGATGGGTCGAATGGCGCAATTCTATTGTAATAACTTGTGAACGTGTGAATTTTAACTCCCAATTGGAGGAGCTATACACATTGCAAAGATTGTAGGATGACACGGGCTCAATACTAACCTGTATCTCAATCAACGATGTGAGATGACGGGCATTTCACGTGGCGGGATTCGCTTCGTTCACTGGGCGGCCGATGTGTTGAATGTCGGAGGATTTAAAAATATATATATTTATTAGAGGTAAATACATCAATGTGCACATATATATTGTTACAATCATTGTACCCCATAATTTTTTAGCTTTTAAAGAAAAAGAGTAGAGAGAAAGAAAGTGAAATGTGAAAAGCGTTGTAATAGTGAAAGAGCGTGCCAAAGGGGGAGAAGAAACCCTTGGTCAAAGAATTAGAAAAGGGGATTAAAAGATAGACCCTAAAAAAGAAAAGGAAAAAGAAAAAAGAAAAAAAAGCCAGTTATTATGTTATATATATCACGCAAAAGGAATCCACCAACTCGATAGTTTTTCATCCCCCCGACCAAGGCCCGAGGCACTCCTGCACCCTATCTTTGTAGTAATTCTATAAATGCAGACCACGTCTGATAGAAGCGTTCTGATTTTCCCTACAGGCGGAGTCTCATATCTTCCAGATGTAGTGTTTCAAACATAGTTGAAATCCACATATTTAATGTTGGTATAGGAGCATTTTTCCAAAATTTTAAGATTATTTTTTTTCCTATTATTAAGCCTATTATTATGGAGATAAGACAGGGAAATGGTGTTAGGAGGCAAGATCAACCATGATTCAATGGCTGAGGACTCGACGGGTCGAATGGCGCAATTCTATTCCAATTGTGAACTTGTGAATGTTACCTCCCAATTGGACGAGCAATACACATTGCAAAGATTGTGGGATGACACGGGCTCAATACTATCCTGTATCTCAATCAACGATGTGAGGTGACGGACATTTCACGTGGCGGGATTCGCTTCGTTCACTGTGCGGCCGATGTGTTGGATGTCGGAGGATTTCTAACGCGGGGAAAATCCGAAATATAATCTGTGCTTTATCACATGTATACCCAAGTAAGAGAGAATATGATATTTCACAATGGTTTGCTCAGGTTGTTTCTTTTGATGCCCAATATGAATGCTTGATGTTGAACTCAGGGAAAATCAGCATGACGTCCTTGCAATAGGTGGGCCGTTATAAATTCCACATCTCAGATTGATATCACCTCAAAGTCCAAATTGGAATGTATCCTCCCGTCAGCAATTTCATGCCTCAGATCTCTTATTTTGTGACCGATTAACTACTTCAATGGAACTAAAGCATTGAGCTGAAAGCCACAAACCTGTTCTCCAAATCATCTCCTGGATCCGCAGTTCCCGATATGGCCGCCTGTGTATCGGCGAGACCAAGCATCGGCGACTGTTTTACTGAACACCTGCGCTCGGTCCGCCAACGTCTAATGGACATTCCGGTTGCTTCCCAAACGGACCTTTTTGTCCCGGACCTCCTCCATCGCTAGACAGAGGCCACACGCAAACTGGTCATCGAGTCCCATTGCAAGGAAATTGACCCTTTGGCCTAAGCGGCTCATGCTGACGGCAGTGCCCCATCCACACTAGTCGCCCCTGCCCGCGTTCCGCCCATGTCCATCTGAATCGTTCCTTTCCATGCACCTGTCGAAATGTCTTTGAAGTGATGTCATAATATCTGCCTCAACGACCTCCTCTGGCAACTCATTCAATGTACCCACCACCCTATGTGTGAAAAGTGTGTTCCTCGTATTCATATTAAAGACTCACCCTCTCACTTAAGGGCAAAGTCGTCTGGTTCTTGATTCCCCTTGGCTGGGTTAAAGATTCCGTGCATCGGCCCTATTAATTCCCCTCCCGATCTAATACACCGCTGTTAGGTTACCCTTCATCCTCCTGTGCTCCGAGGAATACAGCTGCCCTGCCCAACCTCTCCCGATATCTGGGGCTTTAAGTTCTGCTAACATTCCCGTAAATCCTCTCTGAATTATTTCTTTCTTAACGCCATCTTTCCTATAGCAGGGTGACCAAAACTGAGCACGCTACTCCAAAGTGATGTCATCAACCTTATAGAACTGTAAAATAACATCCTACCTTCTATGGTCAATGCTCTGACTGATAAAGAACACTGTGCCTGAAGACTCTCTGTCCCCTCCATCTGCCTGTGTCGCCACTTTCTAGGAACTAGTACCTGCACTCCTTGATGGCTCTTCGCCACAGCACTCCCTAACGCCATATCCCTGCCCCGGTTTCACTTTTCAAAATGCAACACCACACTCATATCTGAATTGAACACCACTAACTGTTCCTCAGCTCACTTGCCCAACTGCGTAAGACCCCTGTTTTTTTGTTATATCTTCACAAAAGTCGACAGGACTTGTGAAACACGGTGACCCACCTTCAGCACCATGGCGACTATCCCTAATCACCCTTGTCTATCTGAATGCATACAGATCTTATCCAGTTATTTGCTAACCACAGAGGTTACGCGAACTGGACTATAGTTCCCTGGGTTTTCCTTTCAGCCCTTCATAAATTGCAATACAGATATTAACCACCAGTTTTCCGGCATCTCACCCCTCTTTAATTATGATGTGTATATCAAAGGCAGGGCGCATGTAATGTTTCTCTGGCTTCCGACAGCGTGCCCATGATATATCTGACCAAACCCAGGAGATATGTCTGCCTTAGTTAATCCTCGACCGTAATATCGACTGCGCGTTGCTATTGATTGCCGCCAGGATTTAGAGTTGTTGTGCCTTTCCCTACGGTAAAAACTGAGGATAAATACTCATTGAGGACATTGCCATTTCTGGTTTTGATTTTCTGGGACCTTATTCTCTCTCCAGTTTCCAACTTTCCCTTAATGACCTCCCACACTCTTTTAATGTTGACTAATATTTTCTGCTAACGTTTTCTCCTGCCCCCCTCTTTGCCCTCCTGGTTTCTTTAGTGAGTCTGTTCGTCACTTCCCAAAACTCCTGAGGAATACACATGATGCCAGGTCCCTATTCCCGTCCCATGCCTCCTTCAGTTTCCTGACCAGAGTCTCAGTTTCTCTCATCACTCATGCTTATGCTCACCTGTCTTCCCTTCAGACTAACAGGCACATGCACGCCCTGAACTCCAGTCATCAAACCCTTAAAGCATCCCACGATTTGGGCGCTCCTTTGTTGTAAAAACCTAGTCGGATCAATTTGTGCGAGTTCCTGTCTGTTCATCAAGGTTCAGCCTGAACCAATTCAGAAGTCTAACTCGCGGGCCTGCCGTGTCGTTACCTATCTCAAAGCGTATATGGCAGTGGTCGCTGGTCCCAACAGAGTCGACCACGAACAAATCAGTCATTATCGTTTCCAATTTCCGACTAATGTTGACGTCTGTCCACCTTATTGTAACGCATTGATTTTACTTTGACATATTGAGAATTGAGGATTGAAAATTTGATGATATTGTTCGATGCCAATGGTTATGTTTCAATGGAGCGCACAGATTCCGGAGAGAAATTGGATTTAGTCGTGGTTTATTATCGCCACCGGGTACATGTTTGCGTGG
Organism: Raja brachyura; assembly: GCA_963514005.1. The sequence goes on along the minus strand of OY740805.1, from coordinate 21,965,811 downwards.
CATCCGGTTATGTCATACCATTCATTGGTACAATCAAACCATAAACAAATATAATACGTCGTGCTAAGGGAAAGGACCACAGCGCCGGAAATAATGCCACATCGTTATAATATTACATAAAACCGGGAAAGTACGCATTAATTGTGTGCAGAGACCACATGAGGGAGGTTGGGAGATCGGGCCAATGCCCTCAGCAAGGCAAGCTGCAGCGGACATATGCTGTAAGAGGCTTTGATGTCCATGTCCACTGAGAGTTTGGGGTTGGGATAAAAGGCTATAATCTGTGTTCTGTTTTTCAACAAGCCCGTTCTGGACGGGACAGGAGACACGGGATAGTGCGTATTAGTGAGGGAATATACAGAATAGCGGCGTTATATTCGAACTCCAATATTCGGCTTACTGCCTCGTCCTTTTCGTGGGTTTCATTAAAAAAATGGATGAGACTTTTCATCCCGATCTTCAGCTCCTGTCTGAATTTACTTTGGGCCATTGCATAGATACAGGTATTGGCGCAGGAGCTGACCAGAATGAGCAAGACCCCCACCTCATTGGCGATGTTAGAGGGGCTTGTGAGACCCGAGCCCACAAAATTGATAGTAATTCGGAAACAGAAGAAAGTTACCGCTCCCGTCGTCCACAGCAATATAGAAGTTCCAGACACCGTGAAAATTAAGACAATGGACTGAGTCGCCAATTCTCCGACGCAGTGTCCTTGCCAACCTGTCCCTTTAGGCGCCGGCGGACCCTGCTGGCCGCTATGATTTTCTTGACCGTCAGCCCGTTCAGAAGCAGGATTAGAACGAAAGGGAGTAAGGAGAGAGAAATGTTACACATCCATGAAAAAACAACCCACCCGATGGAAGTGAAGTAGGCGGGTCTGGGCCGGCACCCCCAGTTCACATTGTCCACGGTGAAGCGTGGCTCGCACATGAAGTAAAATGGGATGTATTTTAAGCAGCTCAGCGCACACAAGAACACAATGACCACTGCGGCCGTCTTGTCCGTGCAATAGGTGAGTCTCAGCTTCGGGCATCAAATGCTGACAAAACGGTCAAAGGTGAAGGACAAGGTTAACCATACGGAATTGTCCAGTGTAAGGATGCGCAGGTACACATACAAAGGGCACACCGTGCTGCGGATGAAGATGGCGTTGGGGATATAGTAAACAGATTCCTTGGAGCAACACTTGAAAGAAGATGACGAGCAGGTCGGACATTGCCATCGACACCATGTAACGGGTGATACCTTTGGAAAGTCCGCATTTTCCCCGGTACAGGATCGCAGCCGTCACCACGTTCGCTGTAAAAATCAGAAAGCAGAGAGAAATGCCCTGTTAGTCAGCCACCAAGTGTAACAGTGGGGAAAGAGGCCACGTTCAGTTCAACGACCCCTTCGGATAGAGCGGCGCAGTGGCGCATCTGGGAGAGATTGTGACTCAGAGATACCCGGCTTTAATCCTGACCTCGGGTGTAGTTTTTGTAGAGTTTGCAAGTCCAAACAGTGACCGAATGATTATCCTCCATGTACTTCGATTTCTTCCCACGTCCCAAAGACCTGGACATTTATAAGGTCACTGGCTTCTGTGAAAATGTATCCCTACGTGGGGTGGGGAGAAAATTATTCAATAATATATAACCAGTGTGGACGCATTATCGATGGTCGGCGCGGACACGGTGGGTCGAAGTATCTCTTTCCATGTTACCAGTGAAACACCATTCTAAGTAGCTGAATACAATTAAATCATTTTAGTAGAGAGGGGAGAGAGAGGAGAGAGAGAGAGAGAGAGAGAGAGAGAGAGAGAGAGAGAGAGAGAGAGAGGGGGGAGAGAGACAGAGAGAGAGAGAGAGAGAGAGAGAGACAGAGAGAGAGAGAGAGAGAGAGAGAGAGAGAGAGAGAGAGAGAGAGAGAGAGAGAGAGAGAGAGAGAGAGAGAGAGAGAGAGAGAGAGAGAGAGAGAGAGAGAGAGAGAGAGAGCGGGGGGGCTTCCATTATGTTTCCTTCACCGTCTCTCTTAACGGGCACCACCGCTGCATCTGCCTTTCATGTTGGCTTGGCCGCAGTATTATAATTTAAGGACCTAACTCCGTGCCTCCAACTCTGTATAAATATTCCCTTTCTTCCCTTCAACGCTCGCTGCCATCGAAACATGTTGATAATCGAATTAATATTCACACCTTTCTTCAAAATGCCTCCTTACCCTTTCCTCTGCATGACTCCATCGACTGCTCCAGACTAACTTCCTCCATATCTCCACTGCCCATCAACACGATCCTGTTTTTATTGCCCTATATTCTCTAGTAACTCGTTTCACATGCATTATACTTTTTTCCTCCGTTACGAGCAGTATGACGTTTCCGCCTCTGCTGATGTTTTGACCATCTGCCCGACTGGTCATTTCCCTGTGATTTTTGGTTCTGCCTGGTGAAGTTCTTCAGAAATGGATTTGTTTTGATTCATTATGCCGCCACACTATGCTGTAGCTTTTGCGTTGGAGATGCATTAGAGTTGGCATCAGTTTATATCGTCACGCGTACCGGGATACAGTGGAAGGCATGGTGTGCACGCCACTCACAAGTACAACAGGTGGTAAGAAAGCAACCATATCTCTCTACATAATAGAAGGTTATGCCGTTATAGCGTTACCGTTACCGAGAAAGTGCAGGTATAAACCATACATACGCATACGCCACAATGAGGTGGGTCAGGAGATCCGGACTTTACCTTATATTATGAGAAGTTGTCTGCTCACAGCGGAGAAGAAGCTGTTTCTGAATCTGCATTTGGTGGTCCGCAGTGTCATGCTTTGTATTTTCTTCTCAATAGGAGAGAGGAAAAGAAGGAATGACTTGGGCGTGAGTGGTCCTTGATTATGTTGGCTAGTTTACCGAAAGTGCGTGAACATTAGATGGACATGGTGGGGAGGCTGGACTGTGCGACGAAGTGGGCGAGCACACAACCTCATTGAAATTATTGCGTCATGGGTAGAGTTGTTGCCAAACCAAACTGTGTTGCATCCTGATAGGATAAGCGCAGCAAGTTACTACAAATATAACAAGGCAACTATCCCATAACGTTCTGATCATATTGTGGAAAAGAGGGAGGTGACAGAAAAGTCCCTCCTCTCGCCCTCTTTAACCTTTTACCTATTGAATCAACGAAATATGTTCCATGCATCACTTCGAATTAAAATCACGGCACCGCCCCAGTGAAACGGTGTCCTAGCACTGCACTAAATGACTGCGTGATACGCAGCGCAGAACTTGCAACATCGAGTGGACCTTGCTGATGCAGCAGCGCCGTTGCTTCCACTTGTGATGAAATTTGAGGGGCTGTTTACATTTGCTGCCAAATACCCTTCCATATGAAGTGTAAAGAGCTTCACATCCAAGCACGAGATGGAATTGGGCACCCACCCCAACACCCATGCGAAAAGTCCGTCAGATCCCCAGAACCGCTAACTCGAAAAGGTCTGGGTTGAAACATATACCCATTATTCTGTGTAGTAACGTGAGTAACTGGCTGGATGTGGACCAGGAAATTTTACCCAGATAGGAAGTGAGCGGCATTATGAGAGACTCCCAATTCATTACAAGCTGACTCGGGACCGATGGAGGCTCCTGTAAGAGATGAAATGCAAAGCCGCTAGGACACAGGGCAACGGATTCGGCAACAGCGCTCGGACAGAGTCGATGAAAACGACATGAGAACACAGAACCCTCGATACCGTTGAAACGGAGCAGCAACACGTTGAAGGGCAGTACTGCGGATTGACATTTGAGTTTGGGAACTCTCAGTGCTTTTCACAGAGAACGATCTACTATCAACCGAATACATCGCGCTACGTTTACAACTTGTTTATCTATCTATTGTACTTTACTTCATTTCATTGCATTTATGTAGAAACATAGAAACATAGAAACTTAGAAAATAGGTGCAGGAGTAGGCCAATCGGCCCTTCGAGCATGCACCGCCATTCAATATGATCATGGTTGATCATCCAACTCAGAATCCTGTACCTGCCTTCTCTCCAAACCTCCTGATCCCTTTAGCCACAAGGGCCACATTTAACTCCCTATTAAATATTGCCAATGAACTGGCCTCAAATAAATTCTGTGACAGAGAATTCCACATATTCGCCACTCTCTGTGTGAACAATGATTTTCTCATGTCGGTCCCAAAAGACTTCCCCCATATCCTTAAACTGTGACCCTTGTTCTGGACTTCCCCAACATCGGGAACAGTCTTCCTGCATCTAGCCTGTCGAACCCCTGCTCTTGCAGTAGAAACGCCCTGCTCTTGTACTCAAATCCTTTTGCTATGAATGCCGACATACCATTCGCTTTCTTCACTGCCTGCTGCACCTGCATGCCTACTTTCAATGACTGGTGTACCATGACACCCAGGTCTCGTTGCATCTCCCCTTTTCCTAAACGGCCACCATTCACGTAATAGTCTAACCTCCTGTTTTTGCCACCAAAGTGGATAACCTCACGTTTATCCACATTATACTGCATCTGCCATGCACTTGCCCACTGACCCAACCTATCCAAGTCACCTTGCAGCCTTCTACCATCCTCCTCACAGCTAACACTGCCCCCCAGCTTAGTGTCATCCGCAAACTTGGAGATGTTGCATTCAATTCCCACATCCAGATCATTAATTATATTGTAAATAGCTGGGGTCCCAGCACTGAGCCTTGCGGTATCCCACTAGACACTGCATGCCATTCTGAAAAGGGCCCGTTTACTCCTACTCTTTGCTTCCTGTCTGCCAGCCAGTTCTCTATCCACATCAATACTGAACCCACATTTACCTTTACTTTTCATCCTACTACCTGTTGCTTCTACCCTCATTTTACACCCCTCTGTCTCACTGCTCATGCTCCCATCCCCCTGCTACATTAGTTTATATCCTCCCTGACATCACTTGCAAACACTCCCCCAAGGACATTGGTTCCCTTCCAGCCGAGGTTCAGACCGTCCTGTTTGTACTGGTCCCACCTCCCCCAGAACTGGTTCCAATGCCCGAGAAGTTTGAATCCCCCCCTTGCACCATTATTCAAGCCACGTATTAATCTGCAATATCCTCCTATTTCTACTCTGACTTGCACGTGGCACTGGTAGTAATCCAGAGATTATGATGTACAGCATTATCTGAGCGGATTAGGTGTACAACAGAAATGTTCACTGTACCCCAGTACACATGACAATAGTAAACCTAAAACTAAAATGTCCCGACTTACCCGGGATTCCATACGCCGCCATAATCGGATGGAAGATCTCCTTCACGTACAGAATCGAAGCCCGTCCCTTTCTAAAAGTGTCGCAGTGTAGGCAGGAAACACAGGGACAATGGATCAAAGATCGCGGCTCCAATCCTCTTTAAAAGCCGCCCAAATCCCCAGAGTGAACGAACGATGACAGGACAATGAATTAGTCACAGACATGTTAACAAACATTTCCACACAAATGAAGCCAATCGGTTATTGCTGGATGTAAAACAGTCTTGTTGGCCACTGATTTACTACTAACCCGTCTCTTGATCAAAGATACAATGTAATGGACTCTTCCTATGTCGGTAATTGCTTTTTCACCAGGCGAAAGGCACGGCTGATGTTAATGCAGTTTAAAATTGGGAAATCATTAATATAATCCGCGTTATTATGTATTTTTTTAGCCAGAGCAAAGGGAATGGAGCACATCACGATAGGTTTCCCGGATCTTTGCTCTTGTAATATGAAAGAGTAACCTTGAACATTGCCCAACGGACCTTGAAGTCAGTGGTTGGTGTTACTGAATAATTCCATGCCGGTATTTCAATTCACAATACAGTCCAAGTTGCAATCTTGCTGCAAATAATGTAATTAGATTTACTTTCAGTAGTTCTCGTATTGTATAGCAGATACCTATTTCACATAAACAACAAGATTGAGCTGAACAGAAACAAATACCTGTGTATTGGATATCTTAAAGGACAGAACACAACAAATGTGTGGATATATCCAGCATGTGATTGCATTTATTGTGGGAGTAAACGTTAAACATTCAGACTGCTAACTTTTCATCAGATTCGAAATAAATTAGATACGATAAACCAGATGCCATTGAGTATACAAGTCAGTAAATCATAATCCAGTTATATATGACGTACATTCGGCTGCATTTGGAGTGTAGCCTGCAGTTCAATTGGCCCCGACTCAGGAAAGATGTGACGAGTTTGGGAAGACGCAGACGAGGTTCAACGGAATGCTTCCGGAATTAGAGGGTATCAGCTGCAAGGAGAGATTGGACAGACGTTGTTTGTTTTCACTGGAACCCTGGAGGTTGAGGATAGATGGGTAGATGTGGATGGTGTAGTCAGTCGAATCTTTCTCCCAGAGACAGCGATCAATGGCCATAATTCTTTTAGTTCTAAGATGGTTTTGGAAAAGATAAACCTATTCACAAGTTAACGTAAATTGTGGAAAGGACAATTTCTGATGGCATCACGCAGGGAACCTGCAGATATTGATTGGAAGTGCAGGAAGGAACTGCAGATGGTAAACAATGATCCACATCTTCGCTGTCCGCCTTGGCCCACGTGATCTTCCGCTAGGCAAACACTTTAGCTCCACTTTCCATTCCCATATTGACCTTTCGGTCCTGTGCCTCCACTGTCAGCGTGAGGCCAAACTCACATTGGAGGAACACCACCTCATATTTCGCCTGTGCAGCTTATATCACAGCGGTATGAATATTGATGTTTCTAACCTCGAGTGAAGCTTGCATCCAGTCTCTCTCCGTCCCTCCTCCACCCTAGGCGGCGGATTAGTTTCACTGTGGTCTTGTTGAGTTTTACTGTATGTATAGCTCGTAATCACCTACCCCACAGACAAAAATGGACCTTTCCGGTGTCCACCTCTCCCTTATCTTCGTTGCTATTTGCATATCTCCCATTCATTTGTTCCATGTGCTCGCTATCTCTCTCGTTTCCGCTGACTCTCAATCTGAAGAATGGTCTCGACCGCAACGTCCTTTCCTGCAGAGGTGCGGGATAACACGCGGAATTATTGCAGAGTTTTGTATCGAATAGTGATTAGAAGATGCTTTTAAGAGTAAAACTAAGAGGGTTCAGGGTTAGCAAGCTGATGATAGTTACAGTGTAGGCCAGTGTAGGTAGGTAAAACTCCAGCTGACATGCGATACTGAAGTTCTGGTTAGGATCACTATATTAATTATAGGGAACTGGGATCAATTTAACCCCTTGCTGCAGGAATGCATTTAAGAGAAGGAATTCGGGAGTGCAAGTGGGACGACAGGTATGCTTGCCCCATGAGGTATTAGGGAATCTAAAATCATTCTGCGAGGAAATTACGAGCCAAAAGTTTGTATATTTTAAATAAGGAACAAGCAGCCAGAGGAAGCGATAGAGGGAAGCTACAGTTGCAACGTATCCTATCCCTGCCCGTGCCCAAATGTCGTTTAAACAATTATTTCATCCTCAAGGTAAAGTCGTAAACCGGAAATAGGCTAATTCTGATGGCATTGCACGGGGAACCCGAAAACGTTGATTGGGAGAGGCTTTTAAACGAACTGGGGAAACAGTTCAGGATCTGAATTTCCCATTACAGTGTGACAGAGTAGGCTAGGGTTGTCTGGAGAATTTGGACAATAGACAGTAGACAGTAGACAGTAGACAGTAGACAGTAAACAGTAGGTGCAGGAGTAGGCCATGCGGACCTTCGGCCCTTTGAGCCAGGGCGGCCATTCAATGTGATCATGGCTGATCATCCACAATCAAAACCCCGTTCCCGCCTTCTTCCCACATCCCTTCACTCCGCTATCTTTATCAGCTCTGTCTACCTCTCTCTTGAAAGCATTGAGAGGCCAGCCTCCACCGCCCTCTGAGGCAGAGATTCACAACTCCCCGGGTGAAAAAGTGTTTCCTCGTCTGCGTTCTAAATGGCTTACCCCTTATCCTTGCACGGTGGCCCCAGGTTCTGGATTGCCCCAACATCTGGAACATGTTTCCTGCCTCTAGCGTGTCCAAACCCTTAATAATCTTATGTTTCAAGGTTAGGCTAGTTTAGAGTCACAGCGGGGGAACAGGAGCTTGAGCTCACCCGAGCCCGCGCCGATCAACGATTCACGCACACTAACACCATCCGACACATACTGGGGACAATTTACATTTTTTTTCCCGAAGCCAATTATCCTACAAACCTGCGTGTCTTTGGAGTATGGGGGGGAAACCGGAGCACCAGGTAAAAAACGTACGCAGAGCATGGGGAAAACTTACAAACTCCGTTCAGACAACACCCGGATTGAGGATCGAACCGGTGCCCCGGACTCTGCTAGGCAGCAACTTTACCCGCCCCGCCACCTAGTGTTTAACCGATTTACGGCTGCAACGTGGATGAGCTCATCTTTGCTCCTCTCACCCTCACCATAATGTTATGTCCTCCAGTCCGTGCCATTTCTTCTGGTAAGAAGGATTTGGTTGTCTACCCTGTATATGCAGCTCATAACCTTTATATACTTCTATCAGATCCCAGCTTTCAACTCTGTATAGAAAACAATTCGTTCAAAGGTTTCAAAAATTGGCGCTGTGATTGCGCAGCTGGTAGGGCTGCTGGCTGATCGGACCCGGGACTTGAGTTCGACCCTGACCTCTGGTGCTGTGTAAGTGGGTTCATTCGGATACCCCGGTATTCAGTTTCTTCTCTGCAGATCAGTGTCACTCATGTTATGAGTGATGCTTTTGTAGTTACACCCACTTGCTTTACAGTAACCCTCCTTGCCTGGTTCCCATAGAATTAGAGAGACGTGCAAGTCTGAGGTCATATTTGCTATGTAGTTAATAAAGTCTTTGGACCTTTATCTTGTTGTACGGCTTCAGTTATTTTCAACAGCCGAAACACAACATGGTGGCAGAGTGTACGGACTTACACCTTGATTGAAACTATTGCTTGTATTTTAGTTTTTTTATTTTTCACCTGTTTTGCAATGGCTTCTGCACTCAGAAAACCAGAGATCTTGGTGTTTGACGCAGATCTCGCAGAACGATGGCGTGTGTTTCACGAGGATTTTTCAATCTACATTGATGCTCCACACCCGACGGCTGATCCTGCTGTTCGTGTGTTAATCCTTCTTAATTTGGCAGCCACGGAAGTTGCTCGTCGTGCCAGAAGATGTCACTATGCACCGGCTAGACCTGACGCGAATGGTGACCAGATTGCTGTAGAGACTATCCGTGAGCCTGAATGTAAATTCCGACAATTATGTGAGTTACGAACTAACTTGAGTATTGAACATCATCTGTTTTTTTTCAAAGTGTCAAAAGCAGGGAGAACCTGTCGAGTTTACGTTGGTGCACTGAAGCATATCGCAAGTCGATACGATTTCAGAGGTATATGCGACAATCTCGTTCGCGACCGTATCATCCATGGTATATTGAATGATAAATTACGTGATGAATTACTGCGAGATGTTGACCTGACCTTAGAGGCTGCTGAAAACCGCTGATGCATGCCTAGACATGGGTTTGATTACTTTCAGCCCTTCTGTCTGTCCTCTGCTTACAGACTGTGATTTTACACATCAAATCCTAACACAATACAAGGATTTGTTTGACGATAAGCTGGGCAGGTTGCCTGTCAGATACAAGATCACTATTAACCCTGAAGCAATTCCAGTTGTTCGTCCGGCTCATAAGATTCCCCATGTTATGCGGGAACGTGTTCAAAGTGGACTTAACAGAATGGTGTCCCTAGGTGTCATTACTACCATAATTGACCCCTCGGACTGGGTCTCCACCATGGGTGTCACTACTAAGAAGAGACCAGATACGGATTTGTATCAACCCCAAGGACTTAAACACAGCAAATAAACGACCTCGCTATCCCATGTGCACTGTGGACGAGGTTGCCGCGCGGATGGCTGAAGCAACTGTATTCACGGTGCTAGATACCAAGAGCTCATTTTGGCAGATTTCGCTGGAACATAACTCCTCCAAGCGGACAACTTTCAGCACCCCATTCGGACGTTAAAAATTTCTTCGTATGCCTTTTGGAATACCTTCTGCTAGTGAAGTATTTCAACAAGCTATGGAGCAATTGTTCGCAGGCTACCCATGTTCCATCGTTGTGGACGATATACTCATTGCTGGAAAAACGGTCGAAGAGCACGATGCCAATTTGACAAAGGTGTTGAATCGAGTGGAGACCATCCTTCTCAAGCTAAATCCTCAAAAATGCAAATTCAGAGTGAATGAGGTAAAATACTTAGGCCATATATTTACCAATGACGGCGTAAAAACCGATCCTGCGAAAACTAGTGCGATCAATGAGCTACCAGCACACACATACGGGCTCAGTCTGCGGAGATTCTTTGGCATGGCTAACTATTTGAGCAAATTAATTCCAGATTTCAGCGAAATATCAGCCCCATTGCGCCAACTTACACACAAAGGCTCTGATTGGACTTGGCACGAGCCACAACAGGCAACATTCGACACTCTTAAACGGGAGATATCTGGTGCTCCAGCGCTGGCTTACTTTGATCCTAAACTGCCGGTTACACTGACTTGTTGCCTGTGCCTCATGTACCATGACTGACACAGAACAACGATATTCCCAAATTGAGAAAGAGCCTTTAGCGGTTGTTTTTGCCTGCAAGAAATTCAACGATTTCACCTTTCGGTATACGGTCACAATTGAAACTGACCACCAACCTCTGATCAGCATTTTCAACAAACCTATCCACACCTCTACAGCGTTCCAACAGCGGATGTTACTGCAACTTCAAAAATATGATATCGTTCTGATTCACAAACACGGTAAGGATATGCACCAGGCCGAAACACTTTCGCGTGCACCCCAGACGACCTGTGAGGATCCGCCCTTGCCAGATGATGATTTTATTGTGATGACTGTGCATTATGTTCCCTCGTCCTGTATGGAAGACTTGGTTGCCCACACTGCTGCTGACAGTACTCTACGGTCCATGACCTCCGTCATCAAGCACGGTTGGCCAGACAAACACTACAACGTTCCGCTGCCAGTGCGGACTTGCTTTGCTGCCGAGATGAGCCAGTGCTGCAAGATAGCATTATTTTAAAAGGACACAAGGCCGTGCTTCCTGCTTCGCTGAGCAACCAGTATTTTAACGCTGTTCGTGCAGGGCAACCAGGCGCTGAAGCTACCGTCTTACGGGCAAGAAGAATGTTTTACTGGCCTGGCATGGCTGAATACATCACCGAGAATGTGGCCTCCTGTGCAGTGTGCAACAGTTTGGCACTTCACCAACAAAAGCAACCACCTCTTTGGCATCCTGTACCTGCGCACCCGAGGTCTACAGTCGCAGCTGACATATTTGATTGGCATGACCAGCAGTACCTGGTGCTCGTTGATTCTTATTCAGGATGGTTGGACTTTTTTGTTTTTAGCAGCCCCACTTCCATCGGAATAATTGCGAAGTTATCTCGCCGCTTTTCAGTCCACGGGTCTCTGGGCAGACTGCTAACTGACAACGGCAGTCAATTCACCAGCCCACAATTCAAGGAGTTCACTAGACACTGGAATGTTCACCACGTCACCAGCAGCTCTGAATATCCCCAGTCTATTCCCCATGAGCTGTTAAAAGTGCTAAACAGCTCATGGAACGTTCTTACAGAGCTAAATCCGATGTATTTCTGGATCAGCTCAAATTACGCAACATCTCCTGTGATACCATCTTAGGTCCACCCGTCAACGGTTGTTGTCCAGGCAAACCCGTGCCACAGTGCCTGTAGCGGATCAGGCATTGATCCCACGTGATTCCGCCTGAGGATGTTCAATCAAGGTTGAAACAGAAGCGTGGCATTCAAAAACAATGGTTTGACAAGACAAGTAGGCCACTACCACCATTGACCAAGGGGCAGGTAGTCCGTTTACTGACTGACAAAGGCCACGACCGCATTGGAGTGATTTCTGGAATTGTTTCAGAACCACGCTCATATATCGTCAGTGCCGATGGCGGCACCTACAGGCGTAACAGGCAACATATCCTGATTCTAAACGACCCAGTTCCTCCTCCGAATTATCCAGATCGTTCAGGTTCACTTCCGTCTGCGTTTAATGGCACTCCCATACTTCTACCGGCACAACAATCCATGCCTGCAACGGCTCATCAGCCTGTACCATCTTCGCCTGCGCCAGTCTCCTGCTTCGTCTCCAGGGAAGTTGGTCCAGTCACCCTCGGCATTGAAACCACCTGCCCTCTCTCCAGGGGAAAAGAACGGCGATGGTCTCTATCGTACACGTGCTGGTCGTGTTTGTAGGCCGGTTGTGAAGTACCCGGACAATGTTGACTTTTCTCCAGTTTATTATCAATTGCTATGCGTGCCTTACCCAGTTAATGTGTTTGTACTGTTGATTCTCTAAGAGGGAGGATGTAGATCAGTATCACTCGTGTTATGAGTCATGCTTTTGTAGTTACGCCCACTAGTTTTACAGTAGTTACGCCCACTAGTTTAACCTTGCCTGGTCCCCTTAGAATTAGAGAGACGTGCAAGTGTGAAGTCCTATTTGCTATGTACTTAATAAAGTCTTTGGACCTGTATTCTGGTGTAAGGGTTCAGTTATTTATAACAACCGAAACGCAACACTTTCACATCTCCCAAACGTGCAATTTGTTGCTAGTTGGCCTCCTTAAATTGTCCCTAGTGTATAATGAGTGGATGAGCATTGGGATAACGGAGAACCCGTATGAATGGGTGATGCATGGTCAGCGTGGACACTCTGGGCTGCAATGCCAGTTTCCATGCTGTATCTCCAAACTGAACTATTTGTGCTAGATTCACAAGTGCTTAGTGTCTCCGCAAAGCCATGAACCAAGAAATTCTACCCAGGCATGGATTGTGCTGACCGAGAAGATATCATCGCTGTAGTGGGTTGGTCTGTGTCATTATTCTTCATAACATACCAGCGCTTACCTTTAGTTCTGTATCTATATTATGGTCTTCCTCCCACAGAGCATCACCTCACCTATTTCAGAATTACATTTCGCTTGCCATTGTTCTGTTCATTGTAGGAACTCGACAATATCGTTGTTTAGGTAGAACACGCTGCCCAATTTCAACAGCACGCTGCACTATTGAGAGTAACATGCGAATTAACGAGTCGTGCTTCCTATAATGACAGTCCGTGTGTTAATGGAAATACCAGAGAACAAGTCTCAACGCGGAACCTTGGCGTCACCCACTCGTCACAGACTTCCAATCGCAAAAACAATCCTTGACCATCATCCTTCTTCTTTGTCACCAATCGAATTCTCCTGGTAGCCAAGATTCCTTGCAACTCTCATCTTCGGAACCACATAAAATAAGGTAAAGAACACTAAAACACCCATTTAACACGCGCTAAAAACAACGAAGGGACAGACAAACTGCTGGCGAGGCAGCCATCGGTGGCGCCACCCGGTGCACCGAGCTTGTCCATCCTCTCCTTGATATTAATGCCCTCAAAATCGTGAATCATTCTGGCAAACCTCTCTCCAAATGCACCATATACTTCTGGAATGAAGAGAACAGATTCGCAAACAATTCGCAAAGAGTCTGAAGAAGGGTCGCGACACGAAACGTCGCCTATTTCCTTCGCTCAATAGATGCTGCCTCACCCTCTGAGTTTCTCCAGCATTTTTGTCTACCTTCGATTTTCCAACATCTGCAGTTCCATCTGAAACACAACGCAAACAATCAAAGGTTAGACTATAAAAGCAGAGAGGATCCCTCTTCAGTGTGGGTATAGCGGAACACTGCTCGAAAACTAGCCGTTCGGCCCAACGACCATGCCGACTAAGGTGTTTTTCCAACGCCAGTCATGCCTGCCCGCATTTGGCCCGTATCGCTCCAGAACTTTCACTGCACTGTACCTCTCAAAATATCTTTAAAATGTGATCGGGATTGCAATCTGTAAATTAGAAACATAGAAACATAGAAATTAGGAGCAGGAATAGGCCATTCGGCCATTCGAGCCTGCACCGCCATTAAATATGATAATGGCTGATCATCCAACTCAGTATCCCGTACCTGCCTTCTCTCTACACCATCTGATTCCTTTAGCCACAAGGGCCACATCTAACTCCCTCTTCAATATAGCCAATGAACTGGCCTCAACTACGCTCTATGGCAGAGAGTTCCAGAGACTCAACACTCTCTGTGTGAAAAAAGCATTTCTCATTTCGGTCTTAAATGATTCCCCCCTTATCCTTAAGCTGTGACCCCTTGTCCTGGACTTCCCCAACATCGGCAACAATCTTCCTGCATCTAGCCTGTCCATCCCCTACATTTCTGTAAGATCCCCTCTCAACCTCCTGAATTCTAGAGAGTAGAAACCGAGTCTATCCAGTCTTTCTTCAAAAGAAAGTCCTGATATCCCAGGAATCTGCCTGGTAAACCTTCTCTGCACTCCCTCTATGGCAATAATGTCCTTCCTCAGATTTGGCGACCGAAACTGTACGCAATACTCCAGGTGTGGTCTCACCAACACCCTGTACAACTGAAGTAGAACCTCCCTACTCCTATACTCAAATCCTTTTGCTATGAAAGCTAACATACCATTCGCTTTCTTCACTGCCTGCTGTACCTGCATGCCTACTTTCAATGACTGGTGCACCATGACACCCAGGTCTCGCTGCATCTCCCCTTTTCCAAATCGGCCACCATTTAGATAATAGTCTGCTTTCCTGTTTTTGCCACCAAAGTGGATAACCTCATATTTATCCACATTATACTGCATCTGCCAAACATTTGCCCACTCACCCAGCCTATCCAAGTCACCTTAACGTCTCCTGGCATCCTCTTTGCAGCTAACACTGCCCCCCAGCTTAGTGTCATCCGCAAACTTGGAGATATTGCATTCAATTCCCTCATCCAGAACATTAATGTACATTGTAATTATCTGGGGTCCCAGCACGGAGCCTTGCGGTACCCCGCCAGTCACTGCCTGCCATTGTGAAAACGACCCGTTTACTCCTACTCTTTGCTTCCTGTTTGCCAGCCAGTTCTCTATCCACATCAATACTGAACCCTCAATGCCGTATGCTTTAAGTTTGTATATTAATCTCTTATGTGGGACATTGTCGAAAGCCTTTTGGAAGTCCACATACACCACATCCACTGGTTCTCCCTTATCCACGCTACCAGTTACATCCTCGAAAAATTCCAGAAGAGGGATCAATTAACGTTCGGGATATTAGGTAAAATTAGCCTGTTAGACGGGGGTGTAGATCATAAAAGAGCACAACGAAGAAACAGGCCCTTGAGTCACATTGTCCGTGCCGAACATGAAGCCAAGTTAAAAGCATCTCTGTCTGCACAGGCTCCATATCCCTTCATACCTGCATATCCAAGTGCCATATCATTCTTGAATGGCAGTATCGTCTCTGCCTTAACTACGACTACGGGTAGCGCGTTCAAGGTACTTCCATCAGATATGACCTCAGCATCTGTCGCTGCGTAGAAAACAATTAAACCGCCCAACCTCTACTTATAGGTAATATCATCTTTACTAGGCATGATTCTGGTAATAATTTCTGAAATAAATTCTGCACGCTCGAACACCCCCACGTCCTCCATGTAATGGGCCGAAACGATGCGGTCTGAATCAACGACTGGACTATAAAGGAGCGAGGGTTACTCTTAAACGGAGCCCACAAGCCACAGGGCAAGGAAAGAGTTCCTTCTGCCCATTTGACCATACAGGACAAGACACCCAACTACGGCAGTCACAGGTGCCAACATTTGGACCATAATCCTCCAAAACATTTGTATCATGGACCTGTCCAAATGTCTTTTATTTTTCATAATACCTTCCTCAACTAACTCCACGTGCACCACGCTCCATATCCCCATTAGCGTCCGTGTGAAAAGGTTGTTCTCAGACCCCCCTCTCAAAAACGTATGTTTGTGATTCCCATTCGCTGGGTAAAAGATTCCCATACGCTGTGCATTCACCCTGCGAAATGTTCTCATTATTTTAATCACATCCAAATTATCATCATTCAAGATATAAATTCCAACGAATAAAATGTTAGTCAGACCATTCTCTCCCTAAAGTCCAGGTATCTGTGTCCTTTTAAATCATGGCACTCTTTTCAGCTCAGTGACCTCCTTCCCACAGCACGAGAGGCGGGGGGCTCGAAGAAGGCTTGTCTCATCTGATAAGAGGGTGAAGACAGTCCGCGGATGGTGGTGGCGGATTAAACGCATTCATATATATTCGGTGGTAACATCTATAAATACTCATTTTCACCGGGACCTCTCCGTACTTAACTGGAGCAAACAATACGCACAGGTATCTAAAGATGGTGAAATGTTGAGAAGTACACAAAGTGCTAGAGAATCGTAGCGGAAAAGGCAGGAACTGTGGAGGGAATCTATTGGCGATGCTTCGGTCCGTGACTGCAGATGTCACATTTTGAGAAAAAACTAATAGTTCTGGAGAAACGCTTCGATTCGGCAACTTCTCTGGAGGGAATGGACAAGCGGCGTTCCGGGTCGGGACCCTATCGAGGAATGGTGCGGTTTGTTCAACAGAATAGAAAGCAGGAAGACGTCATGTTGGATCTCCAACTCAGGGTTCACTGTCTCGCCAGTTTAATGGGCTTAATAATGAAAAGAGTTAAAATCTTAATCCCATTCTTCACCTCCTGCCTGAAGTTGCTTTGGGTCATTACGCAGATAAAGGTGTTCGCGCAACAACTGACCCGGACGAGTAAGAGTAATACGATGGACGTGCGCCGATTCTCCGACTCACTGTCCGTGCCTTCCAGTGACTTCAGGCGCCGGCGGACTCTGCTGGCCGCAATGATGTACCGGACCGTCAGCCCGTTCAGGAGTACGAGGAGACCGAATGGGAGTAAGGAGAGAGAGACGCTACACATCCAGGTGAAAGCCGCCCACCAGATGGAGGTGAAATAGTCGACTTTGGGCCGGCACCCCCAGTTCGCATTGTCCACGTGGAATCGTGGTTCGTACCAGAATTGAAAGGGGATGTACTTTAAACAGCTCAGCGCACACATGAACATGATGACCGTGGCGGCCGTCCTATCCGTGCAGTAGATGCGTCTCAGCTTCCGGCAGCAAATGCTGACAAAACGGTCAAAGGTGAAGGACACGGTTAACCAGACGGAATAGTCCAGTGTGGCGGTCCGCAGGTGTATGTATGAAGAGCACACTATGCTGAGGGAGAGGAAGGAGTTAGGGTTGTAGTAAATGTAGATTTCTTTGATCAGTACGTGAAAGATGACCACGATCAAGTCGGTCATTGCCATCGCCACCATGTAACGTGTGATTCCTCTGGTGAGACCGCACTTTCCCCGACACAGGATCGCAGCCGTCAACAGGTTCGCTGGAGGAAGAACAAATTAGAGCGAAATGTCTATTTAAAGCAGTATCGGCGCTGAAACTTACGCCGCTAAATCAATTTCATAATACAGAACACTCGATAGCGTTGCGACATATTGTACAGTGCACATTGAACGGCGTGATCGGTCTTACCAGGGATTCCCAACGCCGCCAGAATCGGATAGGCGATCTCCCTCATGTATGGAGCCGGACCCGACCCATGCCAGAAGATCTCTGCTGCTCTCTCGGAAGAGCAAATTGAACAAAGTACCCTTTTTCCATCCTCATTAATACCCGCGTCCATTCCTCGAGTGTGTTCGCAGAGTGACAAAACAAAGACATTGGTCACGGACATCTTAACAAAAATCTCCACGCAATTCATGCTCCTTATTGGAGGAGGAATACTCAATGCATAATTATAGGAGGGCACGGATTTTTTACTAACCCTTCTCTCGATCCACATTGTAAAGTGAAGGACATTTGTCGTGGCGGGATTCGCTTCGTTAACTGGGAGGACAATGTGCTGGATGTCGGTGGATTTTTAACAGGAAGAAATCCGTAATATAAACCGCCCTTTATCACATTTATATCAGCGGAAAAGGAAATAGGACGTTTCACAATGGCTTTCTCAAATCTATTTTTCTATTCATTACATACAGTGGCTTGCAAAAGTATTCATACCCCTTGAAATTTTCCACATTTTGTCACGTTCCAACCACAAACGTAAATGTATTTTATTGGGATTTTAAGTGATAGACCAACACAAAGTGGTGCATAATTGTGAAGTGGAAGGAATATGATACATGGTTTTCAATTTTTTTTACAAATAACAACTGAAAATTTTGCCAGAGGTTCTCAAATGGACTTAGGTCTGGACTTTGACTAGGCCCCCTTTACTCTGATACCCCTAAATAAAATCCAGTACAACCAATTGCTTTCAGAAGTCACCTAATTAGTAAATAGAGTCCACTTGTGTGTAATCTAATCTAAGTATAAATGCAGATGTTCTGTGTAGGCCTCAGAGGTTTGTTAGAGAACATTAGTGAAAAAACAACATCATAAAGCCCAAGGAACACACCAGACAGGTCGGGATAAAGTTGTGGAGAAGTTTGAAGCAGGGTTAGGTTATAAGAAAATATCCCAAGCTTTGAACATCTCACGGAGCACTGTTCAATCCATCATCCGAAAATGGAAAGGGTATGGCACAACTGCAAACCTACCAAGACATGGCCGTCCACCCAAACTGACAGCCCGGGCAAGGAGAGCTGTGGTCAGAGAAGCAGCCAAGAGGCCCATGGTAACACTGGGGGAGCTGCAGAGATCCACAGCTCAGGTGGGAGAATCTGTCCACAGGACAACTATTAGTCGTGTACTCCATAAATCGGGCCTTTATGGAAGAGTGGCAAGAAGAAAGCCATTGTTGAAACAAAGCCATAAGAAGTCCCGTTTGCAGTTTGCCACAAGCCATGCGGGAGACACAGCAAACATGTGGAGGAAGGTGCTCTGGTTTGATGAGCCATAAATTGAAGTTTTTGGCCTAAATGCAAAACGCTATGTTTGGCGGAAAACTAACACTGCACATCACCCGGAACACGCCATCCCCAATGCGAAACATGGTGATTGCAGCATCATGCTGTGGGGATGCTTTTCTTCAGCAGGGACAGGGAAGCTGGTCAGAGTTGATGGGAAGATGGATGGAGCCAAATACAGGGCAATTTTGGAATAAAACCTGTTAGAGACTGCAAAAGACTTGAGACTGGGGCGGAGATTCACCTTCCAGCAGGACAACGACCCTAAACATACAGCCAGAGCTACAATGGAATGGTTTACATCAAAGCATATTCATGTGTTAGAATGGCCCAGTCAAAGTCCAGACGTAAATCCAATTGAGAATCTCTGGCAATACTTGAAAATTGCTGTTCTCAGACGCTCTCCATCCAATCTGACTGAGCTTGAGCTATTTTGCAAAGAAGAATTGGCAAACATTTCACTCTCTAGATGTGCAAAGCTGGCAGATACATGCCCCAAAAGACTTGCAGCTGTAATTGCAGCGACAGGTGGTTCTACAAAGTAATGACTCAGGGGGGTTGAATACTTTTGCACGCCACACTTTTCAGTTTTTTATTTGTAATAACATTTGGAAACCATGTATCATTTTCCTTCCTCTTCACAACTATGCACCACTTTGTGTTGGTCTATCACATAAAATCCCAATAAAATACATTTACGTTTGTGGTTGTAACGTGACAAAATGTGGAAAAGTTCAAGGGGTATGAATACTTTTTCAAGCCACTGTAGATGCTTAACGTTGACTCCAGGGAAACGGAGAATTAATTTAACGTTCGGCCTTCATTTTTGAATCCCCTTTTGATATCGCCACCTTTTCTAAAACACACCACGAATCTTCCTCCCAGCGATTTCATTGGCAATTTTACATTGGATCGCTCATTTTGTGACAGAGTAACTTCCATATGAACAGTAATGGATTGAGCTGAAAAGCACAACCTTGTACACACATGAAACTAGCAACGAACGAACGTCCGGATCAGTTTCATCAAATATGGGTTAAATAACTGGACAGTTAATGGGTTAAATAACTGGACAGTTAAATGAGTAAAACACTAAGTATTTCAACGGTTAATTGTTTGATCATGTACTCATTTTATTCGCTTAATAAAGTATCTGAAAAAGGGACTCCGACTTCAAATGGCGACTGTCCATTGCTTGTACAGATGCTGCTTGACTCTGTGTAGTGTTCAGCCCAATAAAGACGATGATAATGCCCCACAGACGCATGTAATCTGCCCCATACGGGTGCGCCGGAACTCACACCCCGGCGAGCAGCACAATGTCTCCTCAACGTGAAGAAGGCGCGTAATCTTATGGCTTCATCAACCGCAGTCCTTCAATGTTCTTGTGTTCTTTACAACCAGGCAGATAATTGAACATGCAATGCGATTTCTAAAGGGCTGACAAGGGTTAGAACTCAGTGTCTATAAATTGCTTTAAGCCAACAGCCTTTGAATAATGTACACGGCTTTAGGCCGGTAGCCCCAGTTCAATTGAAAGGGGATGTACTTTTAGCATCTCAGCGCACACAGGGACACAGTGACAACGGCGTTAGTCCTATTCGTGCAATCGATGACTCTCAGCCTGTTCCTCCGAGTCTTGCCATCATCCTCGTAAACATGAGTTGCACCCTTTCCAGCTTAATAACATATTTCCTGTAACATTATGACCAGAACTGAACACAATACTCCAGATATAGCCTCACCAATATCTTGTAGAACTGTTATACCACCTCTCGACGTCTATACTAGTTATTCTGACTGATGGACGATGTAGCGAAAGTACGATGGCCACCCTATCTATATGCGACGCCATTTTCAAGGCAACTGTATACCTGCACTCATAAATCCCTTTGCTCGACAACATTCCACAGATCCCTGCCATTCACTGTGTAGCCCCCCCCAGGTTATAATTCCCAAATTGGAACTCCTCGCACTTATCTGTATTAAACCAATAACCATTTTTCGGCGTACCTACCCAACCGCTAATTTTTTTCAGAACCATTTTCACTCTCCACTAAACCACCCGCTGTAATGATATCTGCAAACGTACTAATCATACTTTTATGTTGCCATCACAACTCACCAATATCCTCGAAGAAACAAAGAATGGCAGATGCTGGTTGGTACACTTAAAGACACAACGTTCTGGAATAACTAGTAGTTCAGGCAACATCTCTGGAGATCATGGAAAGCCTGAACATCGGGCCGCCATAGCGGCCTCTGCGGAGGGCCCAAAGGCCTCGACCACGGGTGAACAATGAGGAAGATGACTGAACTTTATTGCCTTCCTTCACAGTGGGAAACGTTGATTCCGCTGTGTGCGAATGTTTATGTTAAACTCTATCGTGTATTGTGTCCTTTTTATTCGTGTGGCTGTATGGTAACTCTAATCTCTGTGTTCCAATTGGTGCATGTGACAATAAATGTAACATGAACTTGAACTTGACCTAGGTAACGTTTCACGGCAAGGCTGCTGAGCTACTCAGCTTTCATCAGTACCCTTTATTCAAATACAGCCTCACACCTGTTATCTACAGTGTTCCCCAAATCACCAATTGGATACAGAAAAGAGCAAGTCAACGATCCCCGCCTTTCCCCAGTCGCCGCAGACGTCCAATTGCCAAAAGCATATTCTCGACTGTCATCCTCGTCTCTTGTATTGAATCAATATCGGACCCAATTTGCCAAGTGGCCCAGGATCACCTGAGACCATTGTCCCATTTGTGAATGGCATTGAATTCCACGAAGGCAACAGCGATCACACGCCCGTCATTACCTCGGTGTTATCCGAGGTGAAGTGGCACAGGGCTGGGAAGGGGAGGATTTGTTTAGGAACAATACCAGTCAGCTCACCAAGATCAGTCTTCAAACAACAGGTCAGTTAAACATGTTGTACAGGGTAAGGAATATATGAAGTAACTGAAACATGTATGTTTATGCTAATTTATCACGTTAATCGAGTGAGGCGCCATTATTACGGACCGACAGCGTCGCCAGTTTCGTTAAATAACCTGTTTGTAAAATAGTCCGGACCAGCAGAGTTACCTGTCCCTCTAGTTACTCTAGTTCCCCTTACCCATGGATTTCTCAGCCAGTTAGCCAGGAGCTATCTCCTGCTCCCCCTTTGCCCTCCTCACTTCCTTCTCAGGTGCGCCCCTCAGTTCCCGAAACTCGTCCACGGAAACAATTCATTTCACTGCACATCCGTGTCACATGCCTCCTACTTCCTGACCACAGCCTCCAGCCACAGCCTCAGGACCGTGCATACCCTGAACTCACGTCTTCGCATCTTTAAAAGCATCCAATATTCCGGGCGTCCCTGCGCCTGCAAACAACGTATTTTAATCAACTTGAGCGAGTTTCTGTCTCTTATAATCATAGTTGAATTTGCCCGAATTCAGAACTTTAACGGGGACCCGCCTTGTCTTTATTCATAACAATTTTAAAGCCAATAGAATAGTGGTCACTCGACCTAAAACGTTCGTCAAGCACTTCAGCCACTTGGCCTTCCCAATTTCCCAACAGTCTGTATCTCTATCTACTTTATTGTAGCGTTCATTTACTTTCATTACATATATTTATCGGTGCAGGTGGTTACGGTTCAGTGCAGCACACAGTCTGAGCCGAGAAATTGGAATTGGCATTGGTTTATTATTGTCACGAGATATTGTATTGCGTGGCATCCAGTCACCACGTAAATTTCACAAGGAAAACCAAAACATAAACAGACACAACAGGTAGCGCAATGGATGCATGACCAGTGTGCGGAATAAAACGTTACATTGTTACAACATTACAGGAACAGAGACAGTGCAGGTTAAAAAAGTGCAAGGACCGCAGTGGGTAGGTTGGTTCATCGGGCTACAACCCCAGAGCGACAATTGCAGCGGAAAAATGATAATTTGAGGGGTTTTGTATTAATGTCCATGGATCATTGAAGGTTAGGATAGTTGGACACGCCCTGCCACGGAGGCCGCACGTGCGAGAGGCCTGCCCTTGAGCCGCACATCTGCTTTATATTTTGCGCAGTAAAGGCATATCCTCTACTCCTTGACATTTCCCCACTGGGAATAATGTTCTGACGATCTACCCTATCATAATTTTATATGCTTCTGTCTGGTTTCCCTTTAGCCTGTGTCATTGGAACGCCTTCGCATTCTCCCTGCAAAGGGGAGACCACGACTGCAAACATTGAAATAATGGAGTGTAATGGATCGACGGTAAATAGCGAAAGGCGGGGGCGGTTTGAAGAAGCTAGGAGATATTCTGACGCTAAAACTATGATGACGCCTATTGGATAAGATCGTTCCGGCCGAATGCGTGGTGAAAGAAAGTAGATACAAGGAACTGCACATACGAGAATTTTGAGCAAAACCACAAATTGAAAGAGGAACTCAATGGGTCCGGCAGCATTTATGGAGGGAATAGTCAGGCGACGTTTCGGGTTGGGACCCTTCCACAGAACAGGGTGATTTGAGTATAGAAATACAGAGAACGAGCAGATAGTCGAATTCCACATCTAGGCTCAATGCCTCGCCAGTTTCACAGGTTTAACGATGAATCGAGTTAGAATCTTAATCCCGTTCTTCACCTCCTCTCTGAACTTGCTTTGGGTCATTGCGTAAATACAGGTGTTGGAGCAACAACTGAGACGAATGAGTAAGATTCCCACGTCATTTGCGATGGTTGAGGGGCTTGTGAGATCAGAGCCTACAAAATTAATTGTAATTCGCGTAAATATGAAAGTTACTGCCCCTGTCGTCCAGAGTAATATGTAGGTACCGGACACGGTGAAGAGCAACACGATTGCATTGCGTCGATTCTCCGCCTCACTGTCCTTACCATCCAGTGATTTCAGTCGCCGGCGGATTCTGCTCGCTGCTACGATATTCATGGCTGTCAGCCCGTTCAGAAGCAGGATTAGAATGATAGGGAGGAAGGATAATGACATGTTACACATCCAAGAAAACAACGTCCACCAGATGGAGGTGAAATAGGCGGTTTTGTGCCGGCACCCCCATTTCACACTGTCCATGATGAAGTATGGCTCATACATGAAGTGAAAGGGGATATATTTTAAGCAGCTCAGCGCGCACAAAGACACAATGACCACGACGGCCGTCCTGTCAGTGCAATAGACGAGTCTCAGCTTCGGACAGCAAATGCTGACAAAACGGTCAAATGTGAAAGATACGGTTAACCAGACGGAACAGTCCAGGGCGAGGATGCGTAGGTATATATATGAAGGACACATCGTGCTGCGGGAGAGGAAGGAATTGTAGGTGTAGGGAATGTAGACTTCTTTGAGCAACACCTGTAAGATGACCACGAGCAGATCGGCCATTGCCATCGCCACCATGTAACGGGTGATTCCTCTGGTGAGACCGCACTTTCCCCGGCACAGGATCGCAGCTGTCATTACGTTCGCTGGAGAAAGATCAATGTGCAGCAAAATAACCAGTTAGTCAGCCGCCAAGTGTGACAGAAGGGGCTGCGTTCAGGGCGAAGGACTCATTGGAGAGGATACTTCACAGCTGGCAACATAGAACAGTAGAGCACAGGATCATGACATTCCGCCCAAAATGTCCACACCGAACATCATGCCAAGTAAAACTAATGTCCTTTGCTGCACGCGCGCCATAACATTTTACTCCCTGAATATCAATGTGTCTCTCCAAGAGCCTCTAAAAATGCCACTATCAAATATGACCAACACCGCTCACGGTAGCACGTTCAGGCACTCACCGCGTTCCATTAAAAAAAACGCTCCCGTGTTTCCCCTTTATATCGTGCCGCACTCTGCACAACATTTTACACAGAGATGTGGTGGGTTCCGATGGGGCTGGATATGCAAGGAATGGACGGAGTTGCATTGGGTGCAGGAGATTAGGTTGGTTTTGGACCATGGACATTATAGGTTGAAGGACCCTGTATTGTTCTGTTTTCTGTATTCTATATTCTATGTTCGGAGGGGTTTTTATGGTCTCTTTCACGTCTGTTTTCGGTTCCCTTCAGCCCTTCTGCGCGGCGGTGGTTTGAAGAGTCATGCCATCGGGAGTTCTGTACTTACAGCGTCCGGTAGACGTGCCTGGTCCAGCAGCGCTGCCACGTGCGTGGGACGTGGAGACGCCGCCTGTGTTTGTTACCAAATATCTCCAGGTATCAGGAGTAAGGGGGCTTCATATTACTAGCGCACTGTCGTTCTGCTGAGTTTTACTGGTTGCAATACACGTTATTACCTTCCTCACAGCCAACGATGGACCATTATGGGTTCCACCTTTCCTTGATCATCGTTACTGGCTTTGATCTGTCTTTCTGCATCTCATTAATTATTTTTTTCTATGTGCCTTCGCATAATTCTACTCTGACTCACAGTCCGAAGAAGAGTCTCGACCCGAAACGTCACCAATTTCTTTTATCCGGACATGCTAACTGACCAGCTGAGTTACTCCGGCTTTTTCTGTCCATCTACAGGGTAATGTCGGGCACGGATTAATCGGATCACACACGGCCACCGAGATTCAGTCCGTTCCCCAGAGCCGCTGAGCTCGAGAACCAGCAGCTTAAACACTGGTCTTAGTCTGAAGAAGGGTCTCGACTCAGTCTTCCCGTGGATTTTGAAGCAACAGCAACAAAGAGAAGCAGGAGAAAGCACTGATTGGCTCTAGCCCAAGTGGGAGGAGAGTTCTCAGTGAGTCAGAGGGGGCGAGCAGTTAAAACGGAGAGGCAAAGCACAGGCATACTTCACTCAGTCTTCCCGTGGATTTTGAAGCAACAGCAACAAAGAGAAGCAGGAGAAAGCACTGATTGGCTCTAGCCCAAGTGGGAGGAGAGTTCTCAGTGAGTCAGAGGGGGCGAGCAGTTAAAACGGAGAGGCAAAGCACAGGCATACTTCACTCAGTCTTCCCGTGGATTTTGAAGCAACAGCAACAAAGAGAAGCAGGAGAAAGCACTGATTGGCTCTAGCCCAAGTGGGAGGAGAGTTCTCAGTGAGTCAGAGGGGGCGAGCAGTTAAAACGGAGAGGCAAAGCACAGGCATACTTCACTCAGTCTTCCCGTGGATTTTGAAGCAACAGCAACAAAGAGAAGCAGGAGAAAGCACTGATTGGCTCTAGCCCAAGTGGGAGGAGAGTTCTCAGTGAGTCAGAGGGGGCGAGCAGTTAAAACGGAGAGGCAAAGCACAGGCATACTTCACTCAGTCTTCCCGTGGATTTTGAAGCAACAGCAACAAAGAGAAGCAGGAGAAAGCACTGATTGGCTCTAGCCCAAGTGGGAGGAGAGTTCTCAGTGAGTCAGAGGGGGCGAGCAGTTAAAACGGAGAGGCAAAGCACAGGCATACTTCACTCAGTCTTCCCGTGGATTTTGAAGCAACAGCAACAAAGAGAAGCAGGAGAAAGCACTGATTGGCTCTAGCCCAAGTGGGAGGAGAGTTCTCAGTGAGTCAGAGGGGGCGAGCAGTTAAAACGGAGAGGCAAAGCACAGGCATACTTCACTCAGTCTTCCCGTGGATTTTGAAGCAACAGCAACAAAGAGAAGCAGGAGAAAGCACTGATTGGCTCTAGCCCAAGTGGGAGGAGAGTTCTCAGTGAGTCAGAGGGGGCGAGCAGTTAAAACGGAGAGGCAAAGCACAGGCATACTTCACTCAGTCTTCCCGTGGATTTTGAAGCAACAGCAACAAAGAGAAGCAGGAGAAAGCACTGATTGGCTCTAGCCCAAGTGGGAGGAGAGTTCTCAGTGAGTCAGAGGGGGCGAGCAGTTAAAACGGAGAGGCAAAGCACAGGCATACTTCACTCAGTCTTCCCGTGGATTTTGAAGCAACAGCAACAAAGAGAAGCAGGAGAAAGCACTGATTGGCTCTAGCCCAAGTGGGAGGAGAGTTCTCAGTGAGTCAGAGGGGGCGAGCAGTTAAAACGGAGAGGCAAAGCACAGGCATACTTCACTCAGTCTTCCCGTGGATTTTGAAGCAACAGCAACAAAGAGAAGCAGGAGAAAGCACTGATTGGCTCTAGCCCAAGTGGGAGGAGAGTTCTCAGTGAGTCAGAGGGGGAAAGCAGTTCCTCAAAACTGAGGAATTTGGTTTGTAAATTAGGCAATTGAACAGTCAATATAAGCAAGGCAGCTCTTGGGGAGCGGCAGTGAGGGAAGTGCCCTGTGAGTAAAGTGTGAGTCTTTGGCTCGAGAGTCTTCGGCGAGGAGGCTGCGCAAAATTGGATAGGGCGAGACCGAGGCAAAAGAAGATGTCAAGCAAGCTGATGCAGTGTGATGCTTGAAGTATGTGGGAGGTCAAGGACACTGCTGGTGCCTCTGGATACTACAAATGCGAGAAGTGCATCCAGGTACAGCTCCTGAAGGACCGTGTTGGGGAACTGGAGAAACAAGTGGATGACCTCAGGTTCATTCGAGAAACTGAGTCGTTTCTCGACAAGTCCTTCAGTGAGATTGTTACACCCAAGGCACTAGAAGAGAGAAGGTGGGTGACGGTGAGAAAGGGAGGAAAACATGGGATGCAAAGGTCCCCGGGTGTTGTACCTCTTGTGAACAGGTTCACCCACGTGGAAGCTGCCGGGACAGAAGACGGTATCCCACTGAGCGGCGGACTGGCTTGCCAAACAAAAAGGGCTGATGAGCCAAACCCACAGAGGCCAAAGTCGGGCAACGCCATTGTAGTTGGAGACTCCATTGTGAGGTGACCAGCCGGAAGTGGTCGTGCATGTTGGCACAAATGATGTTGGAAAGAAGGAGACGAATTTTTTGCAGCGGGACTTCAGAGAGCTCGGAAAAATGCTGAAAAGCAGGACTTCCAGGGTTGTTATCTCCGGTTTGCTTCCAGTTCCTCGTGCTGGCGAGAGCAGGAACAGGGAGATATGGGACCTGAATGTGTGGCTGAGGAACTGGTGCAGGGGGCAGGGATTTAGATTCTTAGATCACTGGGATTTTTTTTATAGTAAGGGGGAACTGTACAAAAGGGACGGATTGCATCTTAACAGGTGGGGGACCAGCATTCTGGCCGGCAGGTTTGCCACTGCTACACGGATGGTTTTAAACTGAATAAGGGGGGTGGGGTATCAAATGGGATAGTCGAGGACGGAGTTAGAGGGAAAGAGAGTAAAGCGATGGTTAATGACCCCAGAATTAACGGGGAAGAAAGCTCACAAAGGGATAGGAGAGTATGGCCAAGTGTAATAGGGATCGATGTGAAAGGGGCCACTTGTCAACATAATTGTATAAGGAGTAAGAGTGTTGTAAAAACAAGCCTGAAGGCTTTGTGTCTCAATGCGAGGAGCATTCGTAATAAGGTGGATGAGTTGAAGGTGCAGATAGCGATTAATGACTATGCTATAGTTGGAATCACGGAGACTTGGCTCCAGGATGCCCAAGGCTGGGAGCTGAACATCCAGGGATATTCAATATTCAGGAGGGATAGACGAAAAGGAAAAGGAGGTGGGGTAGCGTTGCTGGTGAGAGAGGAGATTAATGCAATAGAAAGGAAGGACATTAGCGTGGAGGATGTGGAATCGATATGGGTAGAGCTGCGAAACTCTAAGGGGCAGAAAACGCTAGTGGGAACTGTGTACAGGCCACCTAACAGTAGTATTGGAGTTGGGGATGGCATCAAACAGGAACTTAGAAATGCGTGCAACAAGGGTAACACGGTTATAATGGGTGACTTCAATCTGCATGTAGATTGGGTGAATCAAATTGGCAGGGGTGCTGAGGAAGAGGATTTCCTGGAATGTATGCGGGATAGTTTTCTCAACCAACATGTGGAGGAACCAACGAGAGAGCAGGCTATTCTAGACTGGGTATTGAGTAATGAGGAAGGGTTAGTTAGCAGTCTTGTTGTGCGTGGCCCCTTGGGCAAGAGTGACCATAATATGGTTGAGTTCTTCATTAGGATGGAGAGTGACAAAATTAAGTCAGAAACAAGGGTTCTGAACTTGAACAAAGGTAACTTTGAAGGTATGAGATGTGAATTGGCCAAGATAGACTGGCAGGTGATTCTTAAAGGGTTGACAGTGGATGTGCAATGGAAGGTATTTAAAGACTGCATGGATGAAGTACAAAAGTTGTTCATACCAGTTTGGCAAAAGAATAAATCGGGGAAGGTGGTGCATCCATGGATAACAAGGGAAATCAGGGATAGTATAAAAACAAAAGATGAGGCATACAAATTTGCCAGAAAAAGCAGCCTACCGGAGGACTGGGAGAAATTCAGAATCCAGCAGAGGAGGACAAAGGGCTTAATTAGGAAAGGGAAAATAGATTATGAAAGGAAACTGGCAGGGAACATAAAAACTGACTGCAAAAGTTTTTATAGATATGTGAAGAGAAAGAGACTAGTTAAAACAAATGTTGGTCCCTTGCAGTCAGAAACAGGTGAATTGATCATGGGGAACAAGGACATGGCAGACCAATTGAATAACTACTTTGGTTCTGTCTTCACTAAGGAAGACATAAATAATCTGCCGGAAATAGCGGTGGAACGGGGGTCAAATAAGATGGAGGAACTGAGTGAAATCCAGGTTAGCCGGGAGGTGGTGTTGGGTAAATTGAACGGATTGAAGGCCGATAAATCCCCAGGGCCAGATAGTCTGCATCCCAGAGTACTCAAGGAGGTAGCCACAGAAATAGTGGATGCATTAGTGATAATTTTTCAAAATTCCTTAGATTCTGGAGTAGTTCCTGAGGATTGGAGGGTAGCTAATGTAACCCCACTTTTTAAAAAAGGAGGGAGAGAGAAAGCGGGGAATTACAGACCAGTTAGTCTAACATCGCTAGTGGGGAAACTGCTAGAGTCAGTTATTAAAGATGGGATAGCAGCGCATTTGGAAAGTGGTGAAATCATTGGACAAAGTCAGCATGGATTTACGAAAGGTAAATCATGTCTGACAAATCTGATAGAATTTTTCGAGGATGTAACTAGTAGAGTGGATAAGGGAGAACCAGTGGATGTGTTATATCTAGACTTTCAGAAGGCTTTCGACAAGGTCCCGCATAAGAGATTAGCACACAAACTTAAAGCACACGGTATTGGGGGTTCAGTATTGATGTGGATAGAGAACTGGCTAGCAGACAGGAGGCAAAGGGTAGGAGTAAACGGGTCCTTTTCAGAATGGCAGGCAGTGACTAGTGGGGTGCCGCAAGGCTCAGTGCTGGGACCCCAGCTATTTACAATATATATTAATGATTTGGACGAGGGAATTCAATGCAACATCTCCAAATTTGCAGATGATACCAAGCTGGGGGGTATAGTTAGGTGTGAGGAGGATGCTTGGAGGCTGCAGGGTGATTTGGATAGGCTGAGTGAATGGGCAGATGCATGGCAGATGCAGTACAATGTGGATAAATGTGAGGTTATCCACTTTGGTGGCAAAAACATGAGGGTAGACTATTATCTGAATGGTGGCAGATTAGGTAAGGGGGAGATGCAACGAGACCTGGGTGTCATGGTACACCAGTCATTGAAAGTAGGCATGCAGGTGCAGCAGGCAGTGAAGAAAGCAAATGGTATGTTAGCATTCATAGCGAAAGGATTTGAGTATAGGAGCAGGGAGGTTCTACTGCAGTTGTACAGGGTTTTGGTGAGGCCACACCTGGAGTACTGCGTACAGTTTTGGTCTCCAAATCTGAGGAAAGACATCCTTGTCATAGAGGGGGTACAGAGAAGATTCACCAGACTGATTCCTGGGATGTCAGGACTTTCATATGAGGAAAGATTGGATAGACTCGGTTTGTACTCGGTGGAATTTAGAAGATTGAGGGGGGATCTTATAGAAACCTACAAAATTCTTAAGGGGTTGGACAAGCTAGATGCTGGAAGATTGTTCCCGATGTTGGGGGAGTCCAGAACAAGGGGTCACAGTCTAAGGATAAGGGGGAATTCCTTTAGGACCGAAATGAGGAAAACATTCTTTACACAGAGAGTGGTGAGTCTCTGGAATTCTCTGCCACAGAAGGTAGTTGAGGCCAGTTCATTGGCTATATTTAAGAGGGCGTTAGATGTGGCACTTGTGGCTAAAGGGATCAGGGGGTATGGAGAGAAGGCAGGTACGGGATACTGAGTTGGATGATCAGCCATGATCACATTGAATGGCGGTGCAGGCTCGAAGGGCCGAATGGCCTACTCCTGCACCTATTTTCTATGTTTCTATGTTTCTATGACCCGAAACGTAACTCACTCCTTCTCTCCAGAGATTCTGCCTGTCCCGCCTGTCGTGTCGATCTTCGGTTTAAACAAGTATCTGCAGTTCCTTCATACAACTGAAACCAATGTTTCTTTAACCTTTCTTTAACCGGAAGACGACTAACACGCGGGATACGGACGAGGACATTTTGATCAGGGAGAGAGCGAGGATAAGAGAAACAGTATGATCACTTACAAACGGACTCTAGAACGCCATAGGTTACAATAAGGCAGGGAAAGGAAAGACGAACGGCCACATTACATGAGCAGCAGCGAGACTGCTGAACCCAAGCGGGAACGAAGGTTAATAAAATAGCAGAACACAAAACACACGGTGTCATTGGGACAAAGCTTCAACACTTTGAACAATGTGAAAGGATTTACCAGGAATTCCAAACGCCACCAGAATCAGATAGGCGATCTCCTTCATGTACAGAATCGGAGCCCGCTCCATTCTGGAAGATTTCAGCAGCACTATCGGGTGACACAATGGAGCAAAAAGAGCGGCTCCGATCCTGATTAATACTCGCTGAAATCCTCCGGTGGGACCGAGCCATGATGGGGCAATGGAATTAGTGACAGGGTCATTAACAAACATGTTTTTTTTCCACATTTCCAATTAATTTCAACGATCTCATGGGGGAAGGAAATCAGAGCAAAGAGTGGAGGAGATAGCGGGCTCATTTCTGCTACTTTTCTGCATTCAACATTCAGTGTGACGAGCTTCCCCTGTGGCGGAAATCGCTTCAATCATAGGGCAACGGGCTTGGTGTATGTTTAGGTATTGAACACGGGGAAATCCGACATTAAAAATATCCTAAGTAAAAAATGGTTAAATTTCCAGAAGTATCACATGCAACTTCTTCTGGGCCATCCCCATTGAAGCAATGGCGAATAAAGCACACCAAGTCCTCTACTTCCTCGGAGTGCTGTCCCCAACAACTCTCACCAACTTCTGATGATGCGCCATAGAAAACATTTTATCCCGATGCACCAAAGCATGGTTTGGGAGCACTGCCGTCCAAGACCGCATGAAATTGTAGATAATTGTGGGCACAGCCCAGACCATCACAAAAACTAACCTCCCTCCCATTGGCTCAATTTATACCCTGTGCTGCCTCGGCAAGACCACTAGCTTAATCAAGAACTAGTCGCACCCTGGCCACTCCCTCTTCTCTTCTATCCCATCGGGCAAAAGGTATAGAAGTGTGAAAATCCACATCTCCAGATTCAGGGACAGTTTCTTCCCAGCTGTTATCAGGCAACTAGAGCATCCTACCACAAATGGAGAGCAGCCCTGAACTACTATCTGTCACATTGGAGACACTCGGACTATCGTTGATCGGACTTTACTGGCTTTATCTTGCACTAAATGCTCTTCATGTTATTCCCTTTATCATGTATCTGTACGCTGTGAATGGCTAGATAGTAATCATGCATTGTCTTTCCGCTGACTAGTTAGCACGCAACAAAACTCGTTTCTTTACTCCTCGGTAAACATGACAATAACCTAAGCTCAACTCACATCAAACTCAATTATAATCCATTCTTAATCAAATTTATATCCACGGAGTAAGAATGGGCGATATCGTAATGGTTTACGATATCGTTTTTTTTTTAATTCTAGGAACTGAATGTAGAAACACGGTGGAAACATTAAATGGTCCCCAGGTGCAGTTTCTGTTTTGATCATGATACCAGCATCTGAAGTTCTCTGGATTTCCATATTCTGGGAAACCCCCTCTGTACCTCTCCTATACATTCTCGCTGCAGAGGTTTGATCAGAAAAAAAGAAACCGTGCTCCAGATGTATCCCATCTAATACGGTATATATTTAGAAATAGGATATACAAGAGAACAGGACAAGCCATCGACCGACAACATCCTTGATGAACATCATGGCAAGTTAAACCAATCTCCTCTGACTACATCTCTGGGCCATAACGCTTCATTTCCGGTTAATTTCCGGGATGGCGGGACTGTCATATGCTGAGAGAATGGAGCAGCTGGGCTTGTACACTCTGGAGTTTAGAAGGATGAGATGGGATCTCATTGAAACATATACGATTGTTGTGGGCTTGGACACACTAGAGGCAGGAAACATGTTCCCGATGTTGGGGGAGTCCAGATCCAGGGGCCACAGTTTAAGAATAATGAGTAAGCCATTTAGAACGGAGACGAGCAAACACTTTTTCTCACAGAGAGTGGCGATTCTGTGGAATTCTCTGCCTCAGAGGGCGGTGGAGGCAGGTTCTCTGGATGATTTCAAGAGAGAGCTAGATCGGGCTCTTAAAGATAGCGGAGTC
Source organism: Raja brachyura (assembly GCA_963514005.1). The sequence goes on along the minus strand of OY740805.1, from coordinate 21,932,387 downwards.
AGGGAATATGCGGAGAGGGCGGGAACGGGGTACTGATTGAGGATGATCAGCCATGATCACATTGAATGGCGGTGTGGCTCGAAGGGCCTACTCCTGCACCTTTTGTCTATGGTCTATTGTCTATTGTCTATTTCCTACATATGTTTGGGTCTATCTAAAAGACTCACATCATGCGATGTACCTTTCAACTAACCATGTGTATGCTTTAAGCACCAAGGCAAAGTAAGGGAAGTATTTAGTAAAATAAATATAATGTTGATTTATGTTCACATTCTTCGTGTTAATCGAGTTGGCCTACTAACGATGGGTCTGAGCGTCTCCACCGATCCATATAAATACGCTGCGAAAAAGGGTCCCGACGCGAAACGTCACTTGGCGATATCCTCCACAAATGCTGCCTGACCCATTGGACTTCTCCAGCGGTTTATGTCATCCTCAAGGTTCCAGCGTCTACATTTCCCCAGTTGCTGCTCTCTCCGACCTGGCCGGTGCAGGAAGAGTCCTCGGCGGGGGGAACTCCACTTCCGGGTTCTGGAGGTTGAACAACTGCAGTACATCCGAGGGGCTGATTTTTCTCACCGCGCATTTCAGAAACAACCACAACACAGACAAAGAGGTCGCGATTGGTCAGATCATATGACGTATTTAATGAAGCTGGGTAAAGAGCGAGGAATTCTGGGCAATGGGGAACTGGCACGGAAGAGTAGATGAGCCCAGTGTCGATCAGCCATGATCAACTTCGATGGCAGGATAGCCGTGATAGCGGCCGAGTGACCCACTCCTTCTTCTCCGTCCCGATATTGTTGACCACGAGAACACAATAATAATTAATTGCATTTCCAACAGTGGTGTTGTGGTATCGGAATCAGTGTTTTTAAACCAGTAACATGGAACGCAGAGAAGTATGACACAGGAAGAGACCACGCGGCCCACAGTATTTGTGCCGAACATGATGTCAAGGGAAACTACTCTCATTCATATGGATCAATATACCTACAAGCCCTGCATATCCACGTGCTTATCCAGAAGCCGTTGAAATACACTATCGCAGTACCACCGCACGTCGCACTAAGGGACACACCGCCCACTGTTTCACAGGCCCCGCACATCCCTATTCAACCTTGCCTTTCACAGCTTGAATGTATGCCATATGCACCTTGACACTTCCACCATGGAGGAAGTGTTCTGACTGTCTATCATATTGTAACGTGCATTGAGTTTGGATGCAGAGACTGCTCGATGCCAATGGTTATGTTTCTAGTGCAGCGCAACGTGAGAGCCCAGACAATAGTATTGGTTTATTATCGTAACGGGATACTTGGTTTGCGTCAGGTCTTATCATTTATTTCTACAATAAAACCTTACACAAATACAGCAGGTGGTGAAAAGCCAAATATAACCAGTGTGCAGAATGTACTGTTAAATTGTTACAGTTGCAGAGACAGTGGAGATTTAAGAAAGCGTAAAAACCGCAACAGGTAGGTTGGGAGATCAAGACTCCAACAACAGCGATGCAAGATGTAGTGGACAAACGGTGGACACTGAGAGGGGCTTTGGTGTTCCTGTCCACGGATGCTTGAAATTTAGGACAAGTAGGTCGGTGAGAAGAAGGGCCACAACATTTTTATCTTTACCGACCACGAGGTTACTATTTAATTGGTGCTGTGTGGATCCCAGAGAATATGTCGAACTTGATAGGAATAAGGTAGCAAAGATAGAGGGGATTTAAGAGTGTGTATATTGAAATCCTGAGCAAAACACAAAGTGATGGGTAGACTCAACGGACCAGGCAGCATCTCTGGAGGGAAATAGACAGACGACATCAATAGTAGGGTTCCAACCCGTTCACCGGGGTAAAATCTATGGTCTCCCGTTCAACGAGTCCGCTCTAACCGCAACTGGGGGCGTGGGACGATGTGTTTTTCCGATGGGAATAGAGAGACAGCCGCGTTGTATTCCAACCCCAGCACTCGGCTCAATGCCGCGACCGTTCCGTGGGTTTAATAATAAAACGAATGAGACTTTTAATCCCGTTCTTCGACTCTTGCCTGAACCTGCTTTGCGTCATTGCGTAGATACAGGTATTGGCGCAGGAGCTGAGCCGAATGAGCAAGGCCCCCACCTCATTTGCGATGTTCGAGGGACTTGTGAGGTCAGAGCCGACAAAATTAATTGTAATTCGGGTGCAGATGAAAGTCACCCCTCCGTCGTCCACAGTAATATGGTGGTGCCGGATACGGTGAACAGTAAGACGATGGATTTGCGCCGATTCTCCGCCTCGGCGTCTTTGCCTTCCGGTCCTTTCAAGCGCCGGCGGACCCTGCTGGCCGCTATAATGTTCCTGACCGTCAGCCCGTTCAGAAGCAGCGTTAATACGAAAGGGAGTAAATAGAGAGAGATGTTACACATCCACGAAAAAGCCACCCACCAGATGGAAGTGAATTAGGCGGGTTTGGGCCGGCACCCCCAGTTCACACTGTCAACGTTGAATCGTGGCTTGTACATGAAGTAAAATGGGATGTACTTTAAACAACTCAGCGGCAACAAGAACACAATGACAACGGCGGCGGTCTTATCCGTGCAATACGTGAGTGCCAGCTTCGGGCAGCAAATGCTGACGAAACGGTCAAAGGTGAAGGACAAGGTTAACCAGACGGAGTAGTCCAGCGTGAGGATGCGTAGGTATACGTACGAAGGGCACACCGTAGTGTGGCTCAGGTAGGTGTCAGGGGTGTAGTAAACGTAGATTCCTTGGAGCAATACTTGAAAGATGATGACGAGCAGGTCGGACATTGCCATCGCCACCATGTAACGTGTGATTCCACTGGAGAGACCGCACTGTCCCCGGTACAAGATCGAAGCCGTCAGCACGTTGGCTGCAGAAGACAGAATTAAGAGCACAATGACCAGGTAGTTAACCGACTCTATTGTCGTCTCTGTTACACTAAATAGAGACGACAAAGGCTGCGATTAGACCTCATTGGAGAGACCATCTTAGTGGCGCAGCTGGTGGACCCGCTGCCTCACTGCACCAGCGACAGGAATCGATCCTGGTCTCGAGGGCTCGCTAAGTGGAGTTTGCATGTTCTCCCTGCGACACATGGTTTTCCTCCTGATGCTCAGATATCCTCCCACTTCTCAACAACTTGTAAGTTTGTTGGTTAATCGTCTCCGACGTGTAGAGAGGGGATGTCAAATTAGGATTATATTGAAGTAGCGCGAACTGGTTAGCATGAACAGGGCCAGTTTCAGTGCTGTGAGGCCAAGTTGAACTAAGTTACTGCGGGGATCGAAGTTGCCACAGACACGGTAGTAGCATTTAAAAGGATCAGCATGTGGATATGCTGGGTGTGGCCGCATATTGGTTATGTGCAGGTAGATAAGAAATGGTGTTGGCATTATGTTTGGCGCACATACTGGGCTGAAGGGCATGTACTAGTGCTGTACTATTATATGTTCTGGGCACTCGAAACCAGAGGACATCTTTGTGAATTATACCAAAATATTCGCGGAATAACACCATGACTGATCCATGAAGGAAATAATAAAGCGAATGGGTTGACAGGGAGAAATTCATCATTAAAATAGAGACATATTGCACGTTATAGGCCTTCCTCGTCGTCCCTCAAACGCCCAGTGAAACAGATACAATACCAGTCCCTCCACATGATCACCTCGCATTGTCTCCAACCACTTTTTGTACCTTCCCAGACTTCGCCACTGGACAATGTACTAAGCACAATTTACAACGACCTGTAACCTACCGATAACGCGAGTCTTTTGCTGTATTAGCATGGCCTCTGAACTGAAACAACGATGTTGTTCCATTGCACACTGATGATGCGTGAGCAGTTAGATTTTTTTTCCAGCATTACAAATATATATATTGTCACTATATATTGTCGCCATCTTCAGTCGTCTGCTTTTCGCCGATTAAATTATCATGTTGTTGTGTTATTAACTCCCGCGCAAATGACAGGTCCAAATGGAAATCAGGGCTTGAATTAACTTTTCTTTCCTCAGTTTACTTCTTCATGCTCTGCGTGGTCTGTCTGCCCACATGTTATTGAAATAGTTCTTAAGGCTGAGGAGACTTAAATCTCATCTCACTCATATGTACGCACTGCAGATAGACACAAAACGCTGGAGTAACTGAGCGGGACAGGTAGCATCTCTGGAGAGAAGGTTGGGTGACGATTCGAGTCGAGACCCTTCTTCAGAAGATGCTTCAGAATCTGGTCGCGACCTGAAACGCCACCCATTCCTTCTCTCCAGAGATGCTGCCTGTCCCGCTGTGTTACTCCAGCATTTTGTGATTATATTCGGTCAAAAATAGCATCTGCTGTTCTTCCTACACTTCGAACGACAGAGGACATAGCGTCCGATTGTGCAGTTCCCTGAGAAGGTTCTACAATTGTCAGATAAAATCGCCTTACTTCCTCAAATCTAATTTCGCTACCGATTGTACGCGTTTGACTTGATTGTATTTATGTAAATGTTTCTGTGATCAGATTGGATAGCATGCAAAATATAGCCCTTCACTTCTCGTCGGTGCACGTGAAGATAATAAACCTAAACCTAAAATGATTGATCTTACCAGGGATTCCAAACTCCGCCATATTCGGATAAGCGATCTCCTTCACGTACAGAATCGGAGCCCGCCGCATTCTGGAAGAGTCCCAGTGTCGGCAGCAAACTCGGAGACACAGTGGATCAAAGAGCGCGGCTCCTCTCCTCATTCATACCCGCGCTAACCCTCCAGTGGCTACTGGGAGTGACGGGGTAATTACATTAGTCACGGACCCTTTAACAAACATTTCCAGACAAATTAAGCCATTCCCCACTTCTTGGTGCAGGAATACTCAATGCAAAATCGTACAGAAGGCCGACCACTGATATTGCCGACCAGTCACTTGACCCAAGATGCAATTTCATAGTATTTTCCTGAGCCCGGAGTCACTTCATTCACAGGGCGACAGACGCGTTTATTGTTACGAATTTTACCACTGGTGAATGCTAAATATAATCCATACTCTATCTTTTTTTTAATCTGCGGATGAGGAATTGAGGCGCATCACAGTTATTTGCTCACGTCATTTTCTTGTTCTACAATAGATGTGCGACATTGAACTTGGCGCTGCGGACCATGCAGGCCTGTCGTTGGCGTTACTGAATAATTCCATGTCGCTCTTTCCGATCACCGCACAGTTCGAGCTGTAAGCTCGTTGCAAATAACGTAGTTAGATTTTTTTCATTAGATTTTTTTTGTTTTGTGCCGATGCCTATTTCATACCAACAGCAATACATTGACCTGAAAAGACACACGTTTGTTGGAACTCGGAAAGGTTATAAAACACGATAAATATCGGTTAATATGCAGCAGGTGATCGCATTTACGGATCACAATGAATTATTAGGTATTGGGCAGCTCGTCCGGAATGTAAACATGGGATGGACAATTCATCGTCAATAGCCTAATAAGGTCCCCCCCCCCCCACCCCCTCCCCCTCCCCCTCCCCCCCACACACTAACAAACAAACAGACAGACAATTTGGGTCGTCTTCCTATCACCAACATCGATCCGCTCGAGATTCCACCCCACTACCCTGATAAAAAGTAATTAACCATTTCCTCCACTCTGGTCACCACACTCGCGTCTCCTTTGTCCACCTCAAAAAATGCTGGATAAATGGGCGGGTCAGGCACTATCTGCGCAGGAAAAGTATAAGCGAGGATTCGGTCCGGGACCATTTTTCAGAACCAGAGTTTGCCCCGAAACTGCGCCTACTCATATCTTCCACCGATGTTGCTTGCCCGTCTCATTTAATAAAACGTTTCATGTTCACGTCAAGATTGCAGTGTCGGCGGTTTATGTTCATAAGTTGTAGGAACAGAACTTACTCCGCCATCCAATCATGGCTCAACTAGCTTTCCCTCACAACTCCATTCTCTTGCCGTAGCTCCATAGCCCCTGACACCATTATTAATCAATAGAGCCAGGATTTTGCCATGAATGCCATGTGGCTTTTCATACCTTTTTTTGATGATTTCACCAGAATAATGGCTTTTTCACAATCGAGTGCGTAAATCAGCTTTTCTTTGCCCTTTTGCTAAAAATATTGCTGCTATATTCTCCAGTTGAACCGTGATTACATTGACGTTTTCAATGTTAATACGTTAATATTAATGTTATTATTAACATGTGAACATATTATAACTTCCATGAAAACGTCTACCACCGGGGCGAAACCGGGGACGCCACCGTCGGTCGTTCATTCGTTCATGCCGCTGCCCGTTCGGTCTGTTTTCTCCAATAACTATTTAAGAAAGAACTGCAGATGTTGAAAAAATGGAAAGGAGACAAGAAATTCTGGTGAAACTCAGCGGGTGAGGCAGCATCCATAGACAGAAGGAATAGGAGACGTTTCGGGTCGAGACCCTTCTTCAGACTGAAGTGTGGGGGGGGGGGGGGGCGGCAAAAAGAAAGGAAGAGACGGAGACAGTAGGACTAGAAGGAGAGCTGGGAAGGGGAGGAGGGAGAAGACAAGGGCTATCTAAAATTAGAGAGGTCAATGTTGATACCACTGGTGTGTAGACTACCCAAGCGAAATACCTAAGCTTGTCTCCTCACTACATTTACTGCTGGCTCCAGTCGCAAATCTGATTTTTCGAGTGATCTGTGCAACGCATTATTTGATACTGGAATTCCACTGTGGAAATTGGAAAACAAATCTCTGAGAGGCTTTTTTTAGAGAAATACACAGAGGAACATATACCAATTGAGTCATCGTTACCGTAAAATGATGTTGACAGCAACTTCAACATTGGTGCGCAAAAAAATAGAGATGAAGTTGTATGCAACAAAATATGGATCTCAATAGACGAGGCAACAGATGCTGTGGGGGAATATGCTGCCAATGTGGTCAGCGGTACATTGGTGGCAGGTCAACCATCGAAGGGGTATTTGTTGACATCGGAATTCAAAAGGCTCAACTATTGCTCAGTTGTTTGCATCTTCACTTGCTGTACTTTGGTCATAAGGTATAAAACACGAGAATGCTCGTCTGTTCGTGATTTTATTCCCCAAATGTTGCATTTGACATGCTTAGCTCAAGGACTTCATAGAATTACCAAGCACATACGTAGCTTGTTTCCAAATGTCGAACGCCTAGTTTCTAATGTCAATAAGATCTTTCTCAACGGATCGTGACGTGTGCGGTTGTTCAGGGAAATGGCACCCGGGAATCCGCTACGTCGTCTGCCCGTTTTGACTAGACGGGATGCATGGCTTCCTATTGTACTCTACTATGCTGCAAATTTTGAAAAGATACAATATATTCACAACTGTTTTGAAGAAGGATCTGCTGCAGTCAGGATCGTCAGTGAAATAAGATGAGATGTAATTTTATTTTGCCCCTTTGCTGCCTAATTCAGTGTTTTTAGTGACTAAACATCCTGGCTCGACTAAACAACAATTTGACAATGTCTGCCAATAAAAAAAATTAACTCAGAGAGTTGTGAATTTGGGAATTCTCTGCCACAGAAGGCAGTGGAGGTCAAATCACTGGATGTTTTCAAGAGAGAGTTGGATTTAGCTCGAACACTCTCGCAGGTGTGTTCGAGCCTACACCTATTTTGGCTCAAACCCACCAACTCCTACACCTATTTTGTTGGTCTATGTTTCTATCCGTTCCAAGTTCCTTGTGCCTACCTTTGAGCTTCCTCGGGATGCGCAATGCTCTGTTCACCTTGTTACTCCGTTCAATCCTGCAGGGACAAATGTTTGAGCGCCGGTTGAATTGGAGCCTGCTGTAATCATGCTTCACACAACGCCCTGTCACCTCCTCCCAGGCTGATGCTTGGTCTGGGAGTCTGAATTTGCCGGGTGTAAATGGAAAGCCATGGAAATACACAGCATCGACACCAGAGTATCTAAACAAAGCTTCAGAGAGAAAGAGTGAACAGGTGAGCCTGCAACCCTATGGTATTAGTGACATATTTTCCCATTTCAGGTAACCCACACTAACTATTCTCCTTCCCATTCTCATCTTCCACAGAGAATCTCTGCCAATTGTCATCTATTTCATCCCTTCCACAGTTTTGCACAGACGGATGGAAATCAGAAAAAGAAACATTAGCTCAATGGAGCGGCGGGTGCAGGAGGTGATACCTGGCTGGATTTATACTGTCTGTATTATCGGATAGGTATTTTACAGCGGTGAGAATATACAGGCAGGGGTATGTGGGACGGGTGCATGGAGTGCGTGAAGAAGTTCAAACTGCGTGATATCGTCTCTCAGGGGGATGCCCGGGTTAGTTATTGGTCTGTTGTGCATTTGCTTATCTCAGTTGCATCTCTACATATTAAGCACAAGGTGTGCAGGCAGCTGAACATGCAACCGTTTTTGGAGACCGACGTATTCCGTAAATGTTAGACCTTATCTTCTCTCTGTCGCTGAAGTATCTCGCCAAGCCGACCTGTTTACCAATGCTGGCTTCATTTCCAGTCAATGGCGGTCTGCTGAGTTGTGGTTGCTTTTGTTTTCTGCCGCTGGTTGAGTAGTTGACATGAAGTGACATGACGTGGTGGCGCGTCACAGCTGCGGTCATCAAGGGATCTATTCTGACGACTCCCAGAAACCTTTGGAGAGGTGAACGAGATCAAGCGTTTGCACCCTGTCCAGGCGCAATACTTTGTGGGATGCTCACCGCCTTCCTGCCATTGGCCGCCTCGCCCTGCAGATGTGTTCTGTTCAGGCACCGAGGCCGGAGACGCGGAGCAGGGAGCTTTTTGACTACAGGAGGCTTGAGTCAGTTCTCAGTCACCCGCTTCAGCACAATGCAGGCAGACATCAGGATGCATAGATTGAAGTCAATCATTCCGTCTTCCAACAACTTATTGAGAAAAACATTATAAATATTTGTTGAAAAGTATCGGCTATTCGAACCGAGTGGGAGCCGCCAGGGATTCGCATCCTGTTTAAAACCCCTAAACCGACTCCCTCTACTTCCCCCTCGAGCCTGTAGCGCTCGTCCACACTCTCCGACATTTATCTCCCTGTTTTCATGCCCGAAGACCCCCACGCTCTCCCCTTTCTCTGAAGAAGGAGGGTGGGTGCCAAGTCCACCATTGGTGGGAAGCTAACGGATATATTCCTGCTTTAACCCGTTCAATCGTTTCCACGTTAATTCTGGTGGATAACGTGTTAGAGTTTGCTTGCATTGTTTCAGTCACACGTTGATGAACTGACGCTCGTCGTGTGATCTTTGGTACATCTGCGGCATCAGCAGCGGGAGAGACCCTCATTTCCTCAAACCACCAACTTACGATCCACGTCAACACACAGGGGTCGTCAAAATACTCTAAGAGACTACTCGAAATGGTGCGCCGATTGGATTGTAAACGCCAATCTAATCGTCGCAGATCCATTTCATTTGGATTATCGATCATAGTGGCATTTCATCCTTGAAGCACCATCGCCGTCGTCCCCCTTGCAAACTACAACTCGGTACTCCCGCCTCATTTTCCATTCGTGGCAGTGTGCATGCAATTCCAAATCTATGCATGTTTTTCTCCCACATCTGTCTGAACATATTTGGTCTGGTTTACATTCATGCCACAGAACAGAAGGTCCCCTGAAGCCCTTCGGTGTGCTTGCCCAGCGTGAACATAAAATAATGAACAGTCCAGGATTGGAAGAAATACCGCCCGCCATGTCTGCGCCGATCATGATGCCAACACCTCTGATCTTAACTGCATGTATACGACGTGTGCACCTCCACTGTCTGCCTCTTCATGTGCGGCTAAATTCCTCCTAAATGTTGCCATCGTATCTATATCAACCACCTCCCCAAGGCGCGCATCCAGGCATCTAAAGAAGAACTGTCCTGGAAAATCTAATGTAAACTCTCCTCCATTCACATTATAACCTTTACATTAAACAATTAACATTTCTTCCTCTTGCTTATAATATATGCATACAATGTCTTGGACTTCTCCTCCATTATACTTGCCTAGAAACGTTCGTGGCTTTCTTATTTAAATTATTTCCTTGATTCTTTATCTTCGGCTGCTTACAGTTTCCTAACATTGCAAATGCTTTTTTTTAAATTAAGGTTACAATACTTCTTATCATCCAAGGGTTACAATCTTGCCATCGTGTCCTAATTCTAACTTGGTTCTAAACTCTAATTATCGGGGTTTCAAAGGATACCCACAGATCAGACGAGGACACACTGAAAAGGCCAGTTCAACCGGTGGTGCAGCGGTAGAGTTGCTGCCTTACAGCGCCTGCATCTCAGGAGTCCCGGGTTCGATCACGAACATTGGTGCTGTCTGCACGAGATTTGTACGTTCTCCCCGTGACCTCTTCTCTGAGATCTTCGGTTTCCTCCCACGCTCCAAAAGCGTACAGTTTTGTCGGTTGATTGGCTTGGTATACGTGTAGATTATCCCTAATATGTGTAGGATATTGTTAATGTGTGGGATCGCTGGTTAGTGCGGCGTCGATGGGCTGAAGCGCCTAATTCGGCGCTGTATCTCAAAACTAAATTAAATGTAAACCTAATTTCTCTAGTTCATGCCTGATAATAATGTGAACAGTCTTCCACAAAGATAGGTTTTATCCACATACATTTTTTTTATTATGTACCGAATTATGATCAGTCCGGAATATGTAAAATCATTGAAATGTGATCACCAGATCAGACTTATACCTAATATATTTTAGTGCTGCCCTATCACTTGATTAGCGGTTTACAAATTATTTCAAGAAACATTTGAAAGGCATCTAATAAATAGTGTCCAAACTGAGCGTGTCCACTCTGTAAGCGAGTTCCAATCAATATTGGGAAAGTTAAAATTACCAATGGCCCTTCTAAGTGAATCTCTGTTCATGATCTGCCTGCATATTTCCAGAAAGCCTATAATGTAACTCCTTCAGTAGTTAATGTGATTTTATTTTCTTGTGTTCGAGCCATATGGCTCGGTTGGATGACCCTTACAAGATGCCCTGTCAGTGCAGCAATGACATTGCTCCTGATCCCTACTGCAACTCCCCATTTCCCTCTCGAAAACGTCTCAAACATGGTACACAATCCAAATGGTTGATTAGAAGAACCCGTTGTTCAACGTAATGGTAAGGCTTTGAAGAACAGGCTCTTGCACCTTCTTACAAGTAGTAACAACGCGTTCACAGTGTCGCCAGAGTTGTGTGGGTGTTTGATGGTATTACCTTCCGCTGCTTCCTATAGCCCTCGTATCAAATGTGGATGTTCCGATGTAACGTCATTAACGTGAAACGTTTAAGTCAGGAAACTACAGCTGCTGTGCTCTTGAGCAAAAAAATAAGCTGCTGGCGGAATACAGCGTCTCGGGCTGCATCTGTGTAAATTCATGGTCATAAGAGATAGAAGCAGAATTAGGCCATTCGGCCCATCAAATCTACTGCGACTTTCGAACATGACTGATCATCTTCCGTGGGCCGCGGAACGGGGGGGGACTGGAGTGTGCTGGAGCCCCTCCACTTTTTCGGAGAGACATGCTTGATAACCCGAAATTATCCGGCCCCCAGGCGTATATTTCTCTTCTCCTGATAATCTCAGACATCCAGAATCTCAGAACAAGCGCACAGAGAGCGCTGCAAAACGACGACCGCCGTGGCGGAAACCGACTGCCCCCCGAAAACCATCGCTCCCCTCCGCTCAAAGGCCAATCACAGCGCAGTTCTCATTCGTGTTGTGGGACAGTGAAAGAAGCGCTGTGATTAGCCTCCGAGCGAAGGGAAGGGAGGGAGGGTGGGCCCGTAGCCCCAAGAGACAATCGGTCCCGAGCATGATCTTTGGCCCCGAGAATCGGCCCCGAGAGCGGTAGAGAATGAGAGACTCGGCCCCGAGAGCGACGGAGAGAGAGAGAACGGGGGGGGGGGGGGGGGGGGGGGACTTTATGAGTCGGGGGATAGCCTGTATTATCCCCCAGTTTTCGGTGGACTAGCAACAACAACAACAAATAATTGTGCAACGCTTCCCCCGCTCGGTCCCTCTGCTCCCTCACCGGGTACCTCATAGGCCGGTGATCAGTGATCGCTCAGCCACCCATTTTCAACATCGTTCCGCGGCCCCTCTACGCAATTCTCCTGCCTTCTCCACAAAACCCAGTAGAAACCAATAATCTATCTATCTCTGCCGTAAAAATATGCATTGACTTCGTCTACGCAGCATTCTGTGGCAATGCATTCCACAGATTCCGCTGAAGAAATTCCTCCTCATCTTCTTCCTAAAGGAACGTCGTTTTATTCTGAGGTTTTGAGCTCTGTTTCTGGACTCTCGGACTTGTGGAAACAATTGACAACAGATAATAGACAACAGACAATAGACAATAAACAATGCAGCAGTAGTTCATTCGGCCCTTCGACCCTGCTCCGCCATTCAATGTGATCATGTCTGATCATCCACAATCAGTACCCCGTTCCTGCCTTCTCCCCATATCCCTTGGCTCCGCCATCTTCAAGAGCCCTATCTAGCTCTCTCTTCAAAGTTTCCAGAAAACCGGCCTCCACCGCCCTCTGAGGCAGAGAATTCCACAAACTCACAACACTCTGTGCGAAAATGTGTTTCCTCATCTCCGTTCTAAATGGCTTAACGCTTACTCTTAAACTGTGGCCCCTGGTTCTGGACTCCCCCAACATCGGGAACATGTTTCCTGCCTCTAGCGTGTCCAAACCCTTAATAATCTTATATGTTTCAATAAGGTACCCGATCGTCCTTCTAAATTTCAGAATATTCAAGCCCAGCCGCTCTATTTTCTCAGCATATGTCAGTCCCGCCATCCCTGTAATTAACATTCCTATGTACATCCATTCTATACTGACGTTTCACTATCGATAAGTTTCAATGATCCCCCCCCCCCCACTCCCCACTATCCCCCCCCCCCCCACACACACACACTCCCCATCCTTCTAAACTCCAGTGAGTAAAGCCGTCAAACACTCATCATATGTTAAACCACTAATTCCTGGAAACATTCTAATTAATGGAACCATTCTCGTAAAGCTTGCCCGGACTCTCTCCATCCTCTGACTCTCTTGAATTCCAGGCACGTTGTTGGTGTTTTCTATAGTGAATGCCGATGCAAAAAAAATTTCAATTCCTCTTCCATTGCTGCATTCACCAATATCACTTCTGCAGCATAATTTTCCAGCGGTCCAATGTCACTCTTGCCTCTTTCTTATCCTTCCTATATTTGAGTAGCACTTGCTATCCTGTTTTATATCATTGGCTCCTTATCTTCGTACTTCATCTTTACCTTTTTAGTTATTTTAGTTAACAACAGTTTGTAAAAACATTTTCCAATCCTCTACCTTCCCGCTAATATTTGCAATGTCATTGCCTTCTGGTTTAGTTTAGTGCTATATTTGATATCTTGTCAGCCACGGTCGGCTCATTCAGCTTCTAGAATCTATCTTCCTCTTTGGATTGAAAATATTCTGCACCTTCCTATATATCCCCATAAATCACTATTCCAAATGAGTACCACATTGCTGTTCCACATAGGTTCCTGATCGGATCCCTTTCCTGTTAAATTTGGCCAATTGCACCTCATGTCCAGCTGTTCCATCTACTCCCTCTCAAATTTCAGATTGAATATTATCATGTGATGGTCGCAACCTCCTAGTAGCACCCTTATCAAATCCAGTTCAAGACACAAATCTAGATTAGCCTATTCCTTGTCTGCTCCACTAAAACCCATCCTCGAAAAAACATCTCGGGTCCTCAAAAAATGTGTAGGGAATGGTAAGATGACGTTTCAGGTCGGGAACATTCCACTAACACCTACTACAGGGTGATATATTTCAAGTTGAAATATTATTTCTCTCTATACGTGTCGCCCGCTCTGACGACAAATTCTGGACATTCTGTGATGTTTATGCCCAAGATAATCAAACTACCAACATATCCCGAGTGTTTTTATTTTTGCTTTTGAACTATAATGAATCATATGCTCGTAAAGCAGATGTAAACCACGTTTAAGGAGAAGATTACATTGGCGATATTGGCCAGAGGAATATACTGCCGTGCCGGAAAGGGCGATGGTTTTGAGAGGCTTCAACTCCACCACATGAGTTTTACACGTTGTTTCCCTGAAAGATTCACCTTTGAATTCAAACTACAACTTAAGCAAATCGTTGTGTCATGATCCTTCCCTTTCCTGTGCCTATAATTGTGATCAATAGCGGTAAATATTTCAGAGTTCGTTCTGCTAATACTCTCCAACAACTAACCAACCGGTGCCTTGCTCGGTTATACAATAGATTCAGCGAAAGGGTCAGTAATATGTCCGCGAACTCATACATATGTTTTTGCATAAAGCATTTACCGCCAAGGGATTGGTGAAATTACCTCACTGTACAAAAATAAATGTGTTTGTTCAAGAGACTGGGAATAATACCTGGGATCCGTCACTCCCCTATCTCACTGGAGAGATGGCGCGAGTATTAATGAGCATCTGAACCGCGCTGCTTGCTCCACTGTGCGCCCGGACTTAACGCCGTCACAGGGACTCTTCCAGAATGGGACGTGCTGCAATTCTGTACGTCAATGAAATCATCTATCCGATCCTGGCGGCGTTTGGTATCCCTGGTAAGCTGTCATTTCTGTCGCTTAACGTGTTGTCGGTCTGATTCATCGTGCGGGCTCACGCAGCCCTTTTGCGTGATCTCCTGCACTTCCCAGTAACCCGCAGTGCTATGAAGAAAGTGAAATCATCTTCATACGCATGGCCGCAGCATCACCGAACATAAATGGATAGATAGGGAACAGTTTAGAAGATACATCGGGCAGACCTCTAAAGCGTAGACAATATGATAATTTAAAGCATCGTTGCAAAGGGGAGAATATGTGGTGGTAAATTAGAACTTGACTTTCCAAATCATCGGTTTAATCATTGAAATAATTAAACAGTTTTCATAAACTCAACTGTTTAATTATTTAAATGATTAAACCGATGCTCATAGAGCCCAGAATTTAAAGTGAACGGTGAGCTCGTGACAGCGACGCTGGAGGAGGAAATGGGAATTGCAGGATATAAGCATAAGGAGTGGTTTATTATGAGAGGAATAAATTATGTTGGAAGGCAGTGCTGGAGTAATTCAGGATCACGCAGCATCTCCAGACGACATGGATAGGTGTCGTTTTAGGTGAGAACATTTCATCTGGCCGTTTGGGTTGGGTTACTCCATTACTGTGTTCGACGACCTTAAAACATATCATACCGGTAACTTCCAGGGATGCTGCTTGACCCGTTGTATTAAAAGAGCACTTCGCGTTCCATGGAGGAATCCAAAATCTGCCGTCCTTTTAGTCCCCAGTATTGTATTAGAATCTGGTTTAACATGGGGACGGGGGATGGGGCGATGGGTGGAAGGGAGGCCGAAGGACGCAGTTGATATTGATAACGGGGGATTGGGGTTCAAAGGATTATAAGCGACAAAACAAAGGGAGATGAATGATAAACTGCTGCTGAGTACTTTCCTCCCAAACTGCTAATCCGTCAACGATAAATCTACATACTTTCCTCACCATCACATCCACCCTCGTATTCCACCTCCCTTGCCGCTTGTAGCAGCAGTTGTTCTCTCTGATATCGTCCCCGACGCTACATGATGAAAAAAGTTATGTTGAAGAGTTCAATCTCGTCTCCCCGCGCAGATGAATCCCGAATAGCTATGTATCCGCAGCACTAACTGATCCAAAATCAAATATCTAGATCCCGTAGTTTTCACTTTGCTTTACATTTTGTTACGTTTACAAACCAAAAGGGGAATCAGCGCGCAAAATGCTCCAGATCATAAGTCAAATCAGAATATATTGGTCAACAGAAGTAGCGTCTTTGCTTCGACTAACGAAGTCAATGTTTCAAGTCAGACATCACCAATTATATGTAGGAATGTTACAACATGTTTAGATTTTTTAAATCAAACCTGCACTTCATCACATCAGAGAAAGCATAAAAATAACTTTAATTTGATATCTAATTAACTTTCATATCTTCAGTATTTTAAAAGTGATGGTCATTTTCATACTCGGAAATTAGCATATTGTTCCCTATTGCATTTCCATTGACTTAACACAAAATCTGTGACGAGGACAGTCAAAAGCCCATAACTTTCTTAAAAAATTAAGAGAACTGAATGACATTTTCTGATATTATAGATTGACGCATTCTGAAACAAATATGACACATTTTATTAGATGACCTGAATTTAAGGCATGTAATTAGTTAGTTACCAAATTGTAACTGATTAAAAAATTGTCCGTTGTTACGGAAATAGTAATAAACACCCAGACTGCCTTGAAAATTCAAAAATGTGATATTCTCAAGATGAGAGCTTTACTATTATTGTATTATATGAAGTAAGTTCATTACATCAGATAGGTAAAGAAATTACAATTTCTAGCAAAAGACCAAGTCTTCATGGAGAAGATCAGTTGCTAGCTGGTACATTGGCACATCATAATCAGTAGCATCATCACACTCCTCAGATTGTAACCAATAAGCAAATCTGTATACCTTTTTCCCCCCTGGGCTTATCCTGAATGTGCAAGTACAGCGATCGCTAAATGGTTTGCCCTCCATCAAATTCGTTAATTATCCTTCCCAAGCTCCATATCTAGAGTAGATCTAGATATAATAAAGGAACAATGAAATTGGACCAGAGAAGGTATGGACATATGCAAGAGAGCCTTTCACATCAACCCTACCCCGTTGACCAGAAACACACTGCTGAAGAAAGATTTCACAAACACGCTTCAGAAACGTTGTACGCTGGGGTCACTTAACCTTGAGAAGAACATTCAAGATAAAAACATATCCAATTACACGCGCTAAACTCCCTTTGTCGTCGAACATTGGTCACAGATGTCTTGCCTTCACTCTTAAAAATCTACTCTCAATTCAACAATTGAAGTCCCCCGCTATAAATGCTTCAATTGCAATCATGTATTGTCTTTCTAATGACACATATGTGACAATAAACTGAACTGAACCGAGCTGAACTCGACATCTGTGCATCTAAGCAGTTTCCCTCCAAACGTGCACAGCGATGTCTATCTCGTTAACTGGAGGCCGAGACAAAAGTTTCTGTAGTGAATCGCCAATGTTGTTTTTTGTTTGTTTGGAGAGACAACACGGAGACAGACCCCTCCAGCATGGAGAAAGTACAGGATTGTTCTCCAGGATGGAAGGTTTTCAACTTCCAGTCTCATCTCACTTTGTAGTCGGTGCCCGATCAGATGAATATTCTAGTCATTCTCCGTTTTTATTTCAAACCTCTAACATAGGCAGCATGTTTCATTTGCCTTTGAACTAAAACCTGACCTGTAGACAGTGACCTGGAACCACAGTTGGATGTGACCCCGCCGTTCAATTAAGTATTTCTCAAGATCGTACTATTCTGTGCTCTCGATGCCACCCAGAGTAAAGGTGTGTAATGGGGATCTCCCTGGGAATAGATTTTACCCATTGTCCAATTTATTCTTACTTGCTGGCCCGTATATTGTTCCCAAGCAGCGCGCCTCGCACCTGTTTCCAACGGCTCACGCGTAATCTCCTTGTTCTTACACTTTATTAACAATGAAACTTGAATAACTCGTACATCGTATTTGCCAGAAACCACATGCTCTATATCTTCCCACCCAATCAACATGCTTTCGGGTCTTTTTCCTGCACTCCACATTTAATACGCACACATCTCTCTTTTCCCCACCCCACCCCATTCCCCAGCCCCCGCTCACCTAAATTCCCCCACCTGCCTTTTCACAATTCTTGCATTACTATCCCTTTATGTTAGATGTCCCATTACCCTTTCATCTCTGGCCTTTGTTCAACCATGTCCAAAACACCCATCACCTCTATTCACCGATCACTTACCAGACTTTATCCCGCCACACCTCTCGTCCTGCACTCTCACCCTCATCCCATTCAATTAGACTGAGGACAGATCTCAACTAGAACCGTCGCCTATCCATGTTCGCCAGAGGCCCTGCCGGAACTGCTGACTTATTCCAGTACTTTGTTGTTTCTTTTAATCCGGATTCCTATTTTGGGAATCTACATACGTTCCCAGCTTCTGTATTACGTTATATTTCTTGAGTTTTTTGCGTTTAGCGATAAAGCGCGGAAACTGGCTCTTCAGTCCACCGCATGCGTGCTGACCAACGATTACTCCGAATACTAGCACTAACCCACTGACTGGGGATAATTCACAATGTCATCGAAGTCAATTAACCTACAAACCTGTATGTGTTTGGAGTGTGAGAGAAATCGGAGCCCTCGGAGAAAACGCACACGGTCACAGGGAAATCTACACACTCCGAACCTACAGCAGCAGTAGTGAGTATCTAATCTGGGTCTATTGAGCTCCAAAGCAGCAATTTTACCGCTGCCCGTTGGGCGTCCCTCGGTTCCGATTGTACGCTGTCGTAAAATTAATCCGCTGACATGGAGTAATCGTCACACTAACATCTCATTTGAGAGAGAAAAGATGTTGGATTAAAATCAACTAAAATCCTGCACCAGTTCTATTGGAATCACATGAGATGTAATCCATGCAGCGTTTATGATGACAGAGTAAAGACTTCGTGTTCTTGGCAAAGTTTATAGGAGATGAGATGGGCAAGTTTTCCAAACAGAGAGCGGTGGGTGTCTTGAACACGCTGCCAGGGTAATGGTGGAAGCACATATCCTGGTGCTAATCTATCGCCACATTGGCATGTATTCATCTATCTCTTCCCAGATTTCTGTAGCCTCCACCTCTCTTTCAGCTATGTCTCCATCCGTGGCCACTACAAACAGTGTGACGAGTGATCCCCACCCGAAGCGCCGCTTGTTACTGTTCTCCAGAGATGCTGCCTGACCCGCTCATTTACTCCAGCACGGTGCTTTCCTTTTTGTAAACTACCCTCTGAAAGTCCTTGTTTCCGCGACGTTTTGTGTTCACACGGACAACGCTATCCTTCCTTCATGTCGCAGTGTTTCCCGGGATCGTAATGGTACCACTCGGGTGTCCGCAGTCCCCCAGCCGCAATACACTAAGTGATATTTCTTAGTTCTGAATCTACGCTGGTGAAATAAATCTATTAACATTCGACGTTGTAATCGATTTATTGAGAGAGAAAAGACACAATGTTAAAATGACTGAATCTGAATTCCTACTCCAGTTATTCTCTATGCACATCATATCTAACGCATTTTCAGTGAATGATGAGCGAGTAAATGCTTCATGCTTAAAGGGAATGGCGGGGCGTTATTTTTTACACAGAGGGCGGAGGGAGTCTTGGACGTGCTGCCGAGGATGGTGGCGGAATTGGATTTCATGGGGGCATTTAATGGGCTTTTGTATGGGCATATTGATATGCAGGGAATGGGGGGATGTGGAACATGGGGAGACAAAGGAGAATGGTTTAACGTGGCATTAAGTTTGGCACGGACGGTGCGGGCCGAGGCGCTGTTGGTGTTCTTCACTGTTCCAACTTTCATGGACCGTTCAAGGTGTTTCGGCTTCTATTGCACGGAATCCGTTCCCCTTCGCATTGCGGATCTAGATCACTCTCCAGTGCCCCAGTGCCAGCTGAACGCCCGGGCGCATTTTCTCTCTCCGTCTCGCATTCTCTCTCTCCCCCCCCCTCTCCCTCTCCCTCTCCCCGTATCTCTCTCTCTCTCTCTCTCTCTCTCTCTCTCTCTCTCTCTCTCTCTCTCTCTCTCTCTCTCTCTCTCTCTCTCTCTCTCTCTCTCTCTCTCTCTCTCTCTCTCTCTCTCTCTCTCACACACACACACACACACACACACACACACACACACACACACACGTAGCGCGACGGCCCTTAACGATGCGAGGGTCATTTTAGAGGAATTATCACGTGGCATTCAATTGCACTTCAACAGCTGGCGACGGGTTGCATTACATCTTCGTTATTAAAAATAACTTTTTGCCATTCGCGCATCCCAAAAAACTCGTGGACTTCCGACCCTTAACCCTGTGTATTTACCCGACAACAATGGTATAAAAACAACATTGAGGAAAAACGCAGAAAGTCAGGTGATACTTGGCAAAAGTTCGATTTTAGTGCTCGAGCACTTGTCGCTCCGACTCAGTTTCTTGCACCGCGCGGCGACTCCTCTGCTTGGTTTGGCAAATAATCAAAACGTAGGAAAAAGGGAAAACATTGGGATCTGAAATTTGATCATAACGGCTGCATCTACGCAGGGAAAGCAGATTTAACACTTCACTGTTTTATGATGCCGCGAAAGGCGATGACCTGCGAGAGGACAAAGTCGTGCCTGCCTGCTGGGACAAACAGCAGGGGAGGACGAATATACCGAGGGTTCATATGTTGGGTAGGTGAGGGTGAAAGTTTATTATTGGCGGATGAACAGACTGGGAGAAAAGTACGTCGTCGCCTGAAGGCACTGGATGGCAAGGACACTGAGGCGGAGAATCGGGGTCCATCGCTTTACTGTTCACAGGGTTAAGGGTCAGAAGTCCACGAGTTTTTTGGGATGCGCGAATGGCAAAAAGTTATTTTTAATAACGAAGTTGTAATGCAACCCGTCGCCAGCTATTGAAGTGCAATTGAATGCCACGTGATAATTCCTCTAAAATGAGCCTCGCATCGTTACGGGCCGTCGCGCTACGCAACATTCAAGCGTAAAAAATTAAAACTCCATTACATCGCTGGTTCCATTTAAATATTAATTTCACTGTACTTTGCTATTCCCCCAGCGAACGTGCTGACGGCTGCGATCCTGTGCCGCGAAAAGTGCGACCTCTCTAAAGGAATCACCCGGTACATGGTGGCGATGGCAATCTCCAACCTGCTCGTTCTCATCCTTCACGTGTTAATCGAGAAAATCTACATGTACTACACCCCTAACTCCTTCCTCTCCCTCACCGCAATTTGTCCATCCAACATATACCTGCGGGTCGTCACTCTGGACTATTCTGTGTGGTTAACCATGGCCTTCACCTTTGACCGTTTTGTCAGCATTTGCTGCCCGAAGCTGAGATTCGCCTATTGCACGGATAGGACCGCCGTCACGGTCATTGTATCATTGTGGGCGCTAAGTTGTTTAAAGTTCATCCCCTTTAACTTCATGTACGTGCCACGCTTCACCAAGGATAATGTGAAATGGGAGTGCCGACCCAAACGCGCCTTCTTCATTTCCGGTTGGTGGTTGTTTTTTTCGTGGATGTGTACCATCTCTCTCGTCTTCCTACCCTTCCTAATAATTATATTGTTCAACGGACTGACGGTCAGGAACATCATAGCGGCCAACAGAGTCCGTCGTCGCCTGAAGGCACTGGATGGCAAGGACACTGAGGCGGAGAATCGGCGGAAGTCCATCGTTTTACTGTTCACCGCGTCCGGCGCCTTCATACTGCTGTGGACAACGGTAGCAGTCGCCTTCATCTGCACTCGGGTCACTGTGAATTTCGCGGGCGGGGATCACACAAGCCCCTCTTACATCGCCAATGAGGTTGGGGTCTTGCTCACGCATGTCAGCTCCTGCGCCAACACGTGTATCTACGGGATGACACAGAGGAAGTTCAGGCAGGAGGTGAAGAACGCGCTTACACATTTAACGAGTATTGTTGTTCAACTCATGACACCGGCGCGCCAGTTGTGTGGAACTAGAGTTGGGAAGTGACTCCGCCCTTCAATCTATTCTTTCATATGATCGCGCTATTCCGTGAATTTGGTTCCACCCAGAGCGGGCATGTTGGGAAGGACTCTTCGTGGAATTACATTTTACACTAATGTTCAGTGTATTGTAACTTGCTAACCCCTATATATTTCCCTTGTAGCGCTCAGGACCAATTGATACGTGACCTCGTTGCTCTTCTAACATCAATATCCGCAACATCTCCTTTGCCCCAAATCCATATGATCTGCAACTTAGGTATCAATCTACATGCCCCCCCCCTCTCTTTGTCGTACATTGCGTGAACGCGCATTCATTTCTTCCTCCCCTTCCAACCCGTGCCCTCTCCATCCCTCCCCCTTCCCGTTTTTTTTTCCGATCAGGCTGACTGTCCCCGATTACATCATCTCTATTTGCTTTATTGTCACCTTCTCCTCGCTAGAAATGGTATATTCTACATTTTCCTTGAGCTGCATCCACTTTGATGTCTCGTTCTCACACCTTACACTTCCTTATCTCTGTGTCTCCATTTCCCATGACCTTAAGAAGGGTGTCGACCCGAAACCTCACCCATCGCTTCCATCCCGATGTTCTGCCTTTCCCGCTGAGTTATTACACCATTTTGTATCTATATTCGGTGTAAACCAGTATCTGCAGTCCCCTCCTATACATTTCCATCTGTATATCTTCCTCTGGTTTATATGTTTATACACCCTGTATCCTTCGGTCTCTCTCTCCCTCACACACGTATTCTATTTTAATCTCTGGCATTTGTCCCCATCCTCAATGCTTTGTTTCTGCATTTGCCGTGGCTGGACGGACAACACGTTGCGTCCTGCTCTGCGTTGCTCTGGGTCGCTAACGGTTCTCGGCAACAGGTGCCTGCAACATCTAGCCTCGATCCTTGTTGATACATTTCTCGGTTTAAATGTACGCTCTAGTGAAATGTAATGATTAACATTGATTAATCTTTGCATTCACATCGATACTTTGAGAGAAAATGGGCATTGTATTAAAATCACTGTATCTGTAAACCTGCCATATTTGTTTCCGAATCACATTCCAGGCTACTCGTTCTTGGTGACTAATGGCTAAGTTTAAAGTTTGAAGAAGATGTGCGGGCAGGTGCGGGAGTGTGGTTTGAATAGGTATAGGTCTGGATGTTGTCGTAATGTACTTAAATGGGGCATAGGCCCAGAGATGACGTGTCGAAATCAAAACGCATTCTGATCAAAGTGCAGGATCAGCATTTACCAGTCAAGAGGATAGATAAGGATGGGAATCTGAAAGGTCAGTGGATGTCGGATGGTGTTGTAAAACTCACAAAGGGAATGATGTCAGGTTTAAGAAGGAGGCATCCGCCGCGGCTTTGGAGGAATATAAAGCGAGTCGGAAACCCACGCGGACAATTATAGCGGCCAGAAGGGGGCATGAAATGTCCGGCGAGGCAAATTAAGGAACGAATGATTTCTTATAGGACCGTTAGAACTAAGAGAATCGCAGGGTAAAGATAGGAGCTTTCGGTGATCAAGGTGGGGTTTATGCGTCGGGTTGGATAATGTTGATGAGTAACTAAAGGAGTAACTACTTTGCATCCGTATTCACACGGGAGAAGGGCTTGGGGGATAGAAATATCAGTGTAGAGAATATAAAATACGAAGGCAGTTTCTGATCGAGAAGGCGGCGGTACGGAAGATGATCAAGAACATTAAGGAGGTTAGGGCACCAAAGGTTTGACGGGATCTATCCTTGATTCTTGCTGGAGATAGGAGAGGCGATTGCGATCTTAGTTTATTGCCCAGCCCGAACAGATCCGGAGGACCGGACAGTGGTCACTGTTGTTGCTTTGTTTAAGAAATACGTATTGAAAACCCAGGGAACTTGGTTTTCCCGACCGTTCAGCTTCACGTCAAAGGTGGGGACACTATTGGAGGGAAATCTTCCAGATCGTTATTATTCTTATTTGAAAGGCAATATGATAATTAAGATTTGTCAGCACGACATTGTCCGCGGCAGGATGTCTCTTATTGGTTGTGATTTTCGAAGCGATGACAAAGGAGATGTCTGACGATCGGGAGGTGGATGTTGTATACATGGACTTTCGTCAGCCTTTTAAGAAAGCCCCCATGTAAGGCTGATTAAGGTGTACGGGATTCAAGATGACCTGATCATACGGATTCGGAACTGTCTTATTCAGAGGAAACAGAGGGCTATGGTGGTACCCAGTACTCGGTGCAGTAATCCCGATTTTTGCGCATTTGGGATCTTGATTTCTAATTCTACTGGAAATGCGTCTGGGTGACATTAATTCATCCCAATGCGCTCTGTACCTTCCACTGCCCAGTGCCAGAGGAACACGCACACACACACACACACACACTCACACACACAAACACACGCACACGCGCACACACTCACGCACACACACACACACACGCGCGCGCGCGCACACACACACACACGCACACACACACACACACACACACACATACACACACACACACACATTCACTAACACACACACACACACACGCACACAAACACACACACACACACACATTCACTAACACACACACACACACACAAACACACACACACACACACACACACACACACACCACACACACTCACACACTCACTAACACACACACACACACAAACACACACACACACACACACACACACACACACACACACACACACACACACACACACACACACACACACACACACACACACACACACACACACACACACAGAGGTTAGTGGGATGGAGCTTGGTACCAGTAACTATTATTCTCTGTTTTAAAATGAAAAGTTGAATCATCATCAATTGATAAGCGAAAATTAGGTATAGACTAATTCCGATGCAACTTGCGACTTCCAAATGTTGAATGGTGCAGTTAAAAGTGATAATGGGAGAATTCAAGGTGTGCAAATTGCTATTAGTGTCCTCCAGTGCAGCTGAGGTCGGCAGGCCGAGAGATCTCTGCCTGACGAGGGATATTGAAGCTCTGGTCAAGAGTAGAAGAGGATGCGTGTCAGGTATCGGCAGCTGGTATCAATTCAATGCCTTGAGAGTTACACGGAACACATAAGGATGGGGGCGTCTGGGATGGAAATACGGCGAGCAAAAGGGGAACATGAGATATTCCAGGCAGATATGGTAAAGCGAAGTCCTAAATGATTCTGTATACAATTTACGAAGAAAGGGTCCCAATGTACGAGCTAAAAGTGTGGTCACCTGTGCATACAACCGCTGGAGATGCCAAATGTCCTAAATAATTTGGAAAAACAAGTGGTGATCGGTTAAAGGCAGCATGGCCCTCCTAAATAGGCCCAACAGTTCCAGAAACTCGTCCAGTGATAGAGTTGATCCCGGCTTCCTATACCTGTCCCTTGCCTCCTTCTTTAGCCTTGCCAGAGCCTCAATTTCGTTCGTCATCCAAGCTCCTTTATTCCCACCTGCTTTGCACCTCATTTTAACGGGAACATGCACGTCATCAACTCTGTTCATCACACTTTCAAAAACACTCCACTTACCCAATGTTCCTTTGCCGGGAAACAACCTGGTCCAATCAACTTTAACAAATTATTATCTAATACCATCAAAGTTAGCCTTGTTCTTGTTCAGAATATTAAATAGTCTGTTCAACCTGTCTCGATCAAAATCTATCCCGAAGCCAATAGTACAGCGATCGCTAAAAGGTTTGGCCAGCAACACTTTCGTTACTTACCATTCCCAAGCTCCAAAGAGTAGATCTAACTACAATAAATGAACAATGTAATTAAGCCAGATGGCAGTTGGAAACATTCAGGAGCAGTGATCACAGAAACCCTACCTCGTTGACCAGAAACACGCTCTCGAATAGAGATTTCACAGCCATGTTTCAGAAAGGTCTTAAGCTGGGGTCGCTTAACCTCGAGAAGGTCATTCAGGGTATAATATATTCAATTATACGCGATAAACTCCCTTTGGCGTCGGACGTCGGTCACAGACGCCTTGCCTTCGCCCCTTAGAATCCTGATCTCAAAGTCAACACTTGAAATCTCCCCACTGTAAATGCTTCTATTGTCATCACGTTCTAACTTTCTGCTGCCTGGTAAAGGCGCAACAACAAGCTTTTCACTGCACCTCAGTACACGTGGCAATAAACTAAACTGAGGTGAACTGAACTGAACTGAACATCTGTACATCTAGGCCGTTTCCAGCGTTGATCAGTATTGTTCAGGATCACTAGCATTGTTATTTGTTTGTTTGGGGAAATAGCACGGTGACAGAGCGCCCCCCTCCCCCAACATGGAGAAAGTACAGGACCGTTCTACAGCTTGGAAAGGTTTCAACTTGAAATCTCATCGCACTTTGTCGACTGTGCCCGATCAGCTAAATATTTATGTCATTCTCTTTTTTTATTTCCAGCCTCCAACATATGCAGCATGTTTCATTTGCTTTTCAACTAAACTTAGCAATGTTACAAAATTTTGAGATTTAAAAAATCAAGTCTGCAATTTATCCCACTCAGCCCTCGGGCTCCAACTCTTCCTTTTTCCCCATTTTC